>CAUYPK010075913.1:0-53463 GCA_963574355.1 Loris lydekkerianus
CAGCCCATGATGTTGATTATGCCTGGGGATATAACCCCATGACAAACTAAAAAGTTAAAACTCTTAACACAGTGTCTAAAAAAAAAAAAAAAAAAAAAAAAAAAAAAAGGAAGGAGGAGGAGGAGGAGGAGGAGGAGGAGGAGATGAACAGTAAAGGAAAAAGAAGGAAGTGGCCAAAGATCGGGGTTCTACTAAAGCAACCGAGTATGGTAGAATCATGAGAACGCGGACCAGAAAGAAAGGAGGCGGCATCTAGTAAAGAAGCTGCTTTCCACTGTAGCAATACAGGGCTCTTAAACTAAGGAGTAAGTTAAACTCTCCATCTCCACAGACTGCCTGCTATTGCAGGTCCAGGAAAAGCCAACATACATGAACACAGACAGCAACAACAAAAAGAACTCAGCATCTGTACGCAGTTACCATACCAGATTAAAAAAAAATAGGAAATGATGATTCAAAAATTCAGCAAATGAAAACGTTCTCCTCTATTAAGGAATAAAAAAGTCACAAAGCAGAGGAAAACTATTATCTGGTACTTCAGCATGAATTAAATATAATTAAACCAGCAACTGCCAATATGTTAAAAAAAAAAAAAAAAAAAAGATTCAGAAATTTTAGGCTCAGTGCCCATGGCACAGTGGTTACGGCGCCAGCCACATACACCAAAGTTGGCAGGTTTGAACCTGGCCCAGGCCAGCTAACCAACAATGACAACTGCAACAAAAAGATAGCCAGGCACTGTGGCGAGCACCTGTAGTCCCAGCTACTTGGGAGGCTGAGGCAAAAGAATCACTTAAGCCCAAGAGCTGGAGGTTGCTGTGAGCTGGGATGCCACAGCACTCTACCAAGGGTGACACAGTGAGACTCTGTCTCAAAAGAAAAGGAAAAGAAAAATTTTAAAACTCAGACATCAAGCTAAAGGTAAAAAATGAACAAAAGGACAAAAATCTCAGAAATAATGAGACATTATCTATATTAACATTCTCTATGTGAAACTCTGGAGAGGATATAAATGAAAAGAGAGAAAAAAGTTAAATCAAAATAAAGAAAAAAATAAAGTCAAAAAGGATCAGCAAGAAACTGATGGAAACAAAATATGTAGATGTAAAGAAGATCACTATTGCTCCCAACTAGAGTGCATGAAGAAGAAAAACAACAGAAAATAATATTTAAAACTATATTTCACAAAACCTCTGATATAAAAGAAGATCTGAATGTACAGATTGCAAGAACCCGATTATATGTGGGAAAATTTATCCACTAGGGTCATCTTTGAGACACATCCAGAAAAAGTCTTGAACTTTAATCAGTAACAATAATAACAGTGATAACAAAAATCTGGGCCTCCAGACAAGAGGACCAAGTCATTTATTTGCAAAGGAAGTAAGTGTTTAGCCCTTAAATATACGATTGTAGCTCTAAGACTAAAACCTGTGGGTGAACAGAGATCAGTGTTACATATTATATGCTTTGACAATGTAGAAATAATACAAATTATAATAAAACTGGAAGAGAAAGGAGAAAGGGTAAAGTTGTATAAGCTACTTAACTTCTTTTTGGTGCTAAGTAGAAGTTGAAGATGTCGATTAAAGCTGACAAGCCAATAAAGGATTCTAAATAAGGACAAAGGTCTGGGTGCAGTGGCTCTCGTCAGTAATTCTACACTTTGGGAGGCTGAGCTGGGAGGATTACTCGAAACCAGGAGTTTGATCCCCACCTGAGCAGGAGTGGGATCCAGTCTCTGTGCATGGTATTAATAGCACCCCCTTTAGTCCCAGGTACTTGGGAGCCTGAGGCAGGAGGATCACTAGAGCTCAGAAGTTTGAGGTTGCCGTGAGCTGTGATGATGCCACTGCACTATAGCTGGAGTGACAGAGAAAGATTCTGTCTCAGAAGAAAAGAAAAAAGGAATAAAGGAACTGAAATGATTATATGAAGATATTAGTATAATGTGAGTACTAAAATAAAATATAGACTGTTCTAACTATTAAAAGAATAAAAGGTATAGATAAAAGTAAACATGACAAAATAACATAACTAAGAATAAAAATAAGTCATAGCAATAAACTTATCTACAAAAATAAAACGTTTTCGGATTGCATCACAAAGAGAAAACTAACACTATACTCAATAACTATAGAACATACATTTCTTTTCAATAACACATGGTACAGACACCAAGAAAGACTACATGCTGGGCCAAGGCTCACATTTAAAAGGATTAAAATAATAAGAAAAAGTCCTCTGATCATAACAGAAATTAACTAGATATCAATAATATAACTAGGGGAAGCCCAAAATATTTGAAAACTAAACAACATACTTCTAAATACAAGGGTCAAAGAAGAAATCATTTGTGCCATAATCACTATTAAACTTACCAATAAGGTAATAGAAATACATTCTTTCATATGCAAAAATTCAGAAAAAACTTATCATTTATGCACCTCCACTGAAAAATTACATTAAAATTAAAGGTATTAACACAATAACTAAGAAAATGAGGTGAAGGCTATGTTAACCAGTTTGATGAAAATATTTCAAATTGTATATAAAACCAGCACATTGTACCCCATGATTGCATTAATATACACAGCTATGATTTAATAAAAAAACAAAAAAATTACTTTAAAATATTAACCAATGAATCAAAAGATTAAACTTAAGAACTAGTGAATGGGAAACTTATAAAAGTGTTGGTAACGTAAAAAATAATTAAACATATAGATCTCTCTTTTTCTTTTGAGACAGAGTCTTACTATGTCATACTTGGTAGTGTGCAGTGGCATCACAGCTCACAGCAACCTCCAACTCTTGAGCTTAAGCGATTCTCTTGCCTCAGCCTCCTAAGCTGAGACTACAGGCACTTGTCACAAAGCCCAGCTACTTTTTTTGTTGCAGTTGTCATTGTGGTTTAGCTGGCCTGGGCTGGGTTCGAACCTGCAGCCTCTGTGTATCTGGCTGGTGCTGTAACCACTGGGCTATGGGCCCTGAGCCTAAACATATAATCCATATGTGTATAATTTCACTACATGTGATTACAAAGCTGAATGCAGAAGATGAAACTTCTTTTGGAAAGAACAGTCGTAAGATTTATAATACTCTATTTTGAAAAGCTGAGTCTATGATCCTAAAATGAATTAACAAACCACTCAATAGGAGAATGAAGCAGGAAAATATTGGGCAAGAAAATGAACACCATAAAATTTTCTTTGGATACTTTTGCTTCCAGCAAAGACAGAGTAACCAAAAACCAGATTTACTTATTGTCCTGCTTAAAACAACCCAAAGAAAAACAGGCAGGACATTAAAAAAAAAATCAAACCCAGTTTTCAAACACTGCAGATTAGGAAAGGACACTAACCTTCGAAAGATGGGAAACGAAGGAGCTGAGTCTTATCGTTGTCCAGCTTTCTACCTGGAGAGTTTCCAAGCCCTGGTGCAGGGATGGGCAGCTCAGACGCAGCCCAGTGTACTCCCTGAGTGGAGGAGACAGCTGCAAGTCCAGGGAGACCAAGGCAGCTAGAGTTCATAGGTGGGAGTACCAGAGAAGAGAAAGCTGCACAGAAAGAGAATCCTGGGGATTTACAGGATAGCCCCTTAAAGCACTTAGCTGGGTACTGATCAGAAGATGAATGCGAGTAAACTCTCACAGTGGTGCAAAGAACCATCAGACAGGATTAAAAAGAACAATGCTCCGCGAATTGCCCCTGTTGCCATCAGCCGGACTGGAAACACTAATTCACAGGCCACTGGGGAGGCCACTAGAGAGGGTTTTGACTCAATAGTGGGGAATAATAAGCCCTAGACTGAGCACTGCTCTGGGTCTGCCTAATAAATCATACAAACAGTACCCAAAAGGATCAAACTTTCCAGGGAACAACTACATCTCAAACAAAGATGATGTATAAAACTACGAGCACCCAGAGATACCTAGCACCCCAGAAGGGAAAATGTACAATGTTTGGCATCAAATTAAAGATTAAAAGGGATCTGACCCATAAGGAGGAGAATAATTAATCACAACCAACCCAGAACTAACACAGAAGTTAGAAATAGCAGGGGACATCAAAACCAAATTATTATAATTGTGTTCTGTATGTTCAGAAAGTTAAATAGATACAAGGAGGATATTAAAAGGATGCAAGTTGAATTTCTAGACGTGAAAGCTACAATGCGTTAGATGAAAAAACATGGGATGGAATTCATGAAAAATTAGACATAAAGGCTTAGCAGTAGAATCTATCCAAAATGAAATTTATATAAAAAAAAAAAAGACTCTTAAAAACTGAAAGCAGAATGAGTAAGCTGGGGACCAGCTTCAAGTGTCCAAGTGACAAGAATGAATACGTGCATTCTTCCCAAGTTAATTTACAGGCTGACTCTCACTCAACCCAATTTATAAAAAGCTGGTCTTTTAATTTAACAAAATTATTTTAGAGTTTGTCAGAGATAAATTAAAAAGTGAGACTCGTCAATAACGTTTATGAAGGAAATACAATGAAGGAAAGACTGACAATCACTTCTATCACTTACCGTATACACTCGAATATAAGCCGAGTTTTTTCCGGCACAAAATTTGTGCCGAGTTTGGGTTTTTCGGAATAAATTTTGTGCCAAAAAAACTCGGGTTATACTCGAGTATATATGGTACTTAAGCGTACTTTAAAAAAATAAGAATCAAACAGTGAGGTGCTAACATGAGAACAGAAAAGTCAGTGGACTAAAACCAAGAACCAAGACAGATCATAGTATTGATAAAAATTAAAATAGTACCATAAATCAGTGAAAAGGGATGTACTATTCTGGGGTGTCTTGTCAATATTTGGAAAAAAGTATCCTTATTCATTTATTTATTATTTTTTTGAGACAGAGTCTCACTCTGTCACCCAGACTAGAGCACTATGGCATCAGCCTAGCTCACAGCAATCTCAAACTCCTGGGATTAAGCGCTTCTTCTGCCTCAGTCTCCTGAATAGATGGGACTACAGGCACCCACCACAATGCCTGACTAGTTTTTCTATTTTTGGTAGAGATGGGGTCTCGCTCTTGCTCAGGCTGGTCTGAAACTCCCGGGCTCAAGTGATCCTCCCACCTCAGCCTCCCAGAGTGCTGGGATTACAGGCATGAGCCACGCCCCCTGCTCATGGACCATCATGCTTCATTGGGCTTCACAGCATCTGTGAAAGGGGATGAAAAGTGATTTCTATTTTCTTCAACTTTCTTCTTCTCTTTTTTGAGACAGAGTCTCACTCTGTTGGCCCAGGTAGAATGCATTGGCATCATAACAGCTCACAGCAACCTCAAACTTGGGGGCTCACGCATCCTTCTGCCTCAGCTTCCCAAGTAGCTGAGACTATAGGCACCTACCACAAGGCCTGGGTAATTTTTCTATGTTTGGTAGAGACAGGGTTTTGTTCTTGCTCAGGCTGGTCTTAAACTCCTGAGCTCAGGGGATCCTCCTACCTTGGCCTCCCAGAGTGTTAGGCTTATAGGCATGAGCCATTACACCCAGCCTTCTTTCTTCTTGAAATGATATCCATGGGAAGGGGGAATGTCTTTACAACAACATATTAAGTGTTTTAGATTATTTTACATGATCAGATAATAGCCAATTGTCACCACTGTCTTGTTATGACATAGACATTTAAAAGAGTTCTCCATTGATAACAAAGAAAAATCATTTATACTATTATAATCAGGGGCTTGCTTTAAGTTTAATTAAAATTTAAATAAGCATAGCTTTAAGTTTAATTAATGATAAAATAACTAAAAAGCAATTTATGAAGTATGAACCTTTTGCTTTTCCTTCTTGTCAAACAACTGAAATGTCTTCCAACAACCTCTGCTTATTAAGGTGAAAGGCAGAAAAACCTACAGAATTGGAAAGAGCTTGGAGAAGTCATATTCCCTAGAAACGTCAAACATGGTCTGTAGCTTAGAAAGAAGAAAAACGGAAGCAGTTGAAGGAGCTTTTATGGCAAAAAATGTCATCACTCCAGAACTGCAGATAGTTCTCGCATTTTGAAGCACGCTTAAGAGAAATTGATAACCATACAACTAGTTAAACCTCTGGTTGTCTCAGCACAGGCAATTCAATTTTTCCCCTGTTATTGGCATTCCTATTTCATGAGCCTCTTTTGAAATTTTCAAAAACTACCCTCATGTTAAGAATGGTATTTCCATTTCTGGGAAAAAGTTTCAGACCTCTGGGCACAGATCAAGTATCTCTGACATTTGGCTGTCCATCTGTTTTTGCTGCTTTGGAAAAGAAGCTGCGACGTCAATGGCCTGTCTGGTCAATTTCTGTACCAGCAGGCATGGGTGTCCAATGCTCTGCCCCTGACACTGGAAGAAGGCTTGCTCATGTCATGGGAGGCATCAACTTCACTGAGCCAGGGGCTGAATCATTTTTAAAGAAACTTTTCTCAAGAAACGAGGCACAATGAGAGTGGTTCTTCACTTACTAATGAGAAATTTGCTAAATTTCCAGAGAGCAAGTCTTAAAATGCTTGATTAAACTTTGGGAAAAGGCTCGGTGCCTGTAGCTCAAGCAGCTAAGGCGCCAGCCACATACACCAGAGCTGGCAGGTTTGAATCCGGCCTGGGCCTGCCAAACAACAATGATAACTACAACCAAAAAATAGCCGGGCATTGTGACGGGTGCCTGTAGTCCCAGTTACTTGGGAGGCTGAGGCAAGAGAATCGCTTAAGACCAGGAGCTGGAGGTTGCTGTGAGCTGTGATACCACTGCGCTCTATCCAGGGTGACAGCTTGAGGCTATCTAAAAAAAAAAAAAAAAAAAAAAAAAAAAAACTTTGGGAAGAAATTTTACTTTTAAGTAAAAAAGGAAAGCCCACTATCTCATGATTTAGCATACTTGGACAATAATTTTGGGCATATCTTTTGGTTAAAGCCCTGCAGTCACCATTATGTATATACTGTTGAAGAGATGTTCCATAAGAGATTGGTCACTAGGAGAACATTCTAACACTGAAAAAACACCTGCAACTTGGAGCTGAAGGTGACCAATATTTTCCCAATTTCTCCACAGGCAGAAGCAAACATGAGCTAAACTCTTGAAAGGTTGCTTCTGATCAGGATCCTCGTAAGACTGAAATGTGGATTTATAATCCAAAATTTGGCCATATGGAGAAACATCAATGATGTGAACACTGTCAGTGATAATAATCCCAGTAAGTTGAGGACAAAGAAATAACTAATAAAGAATACAATCATTTCTTGATTCAAGCCTACTTTCTTCTTGTAAAGTATGCTATAGAGATTTGATTCTACTTGCTACTTTTATAAATAGCTTTTATAAACCAGGGTTTATAACATTTTTGGCACTAAAACACACACAAAGCAAAAATAAAAACTGATTGGATATGCTGCGTGTGTTGTCATACCAAAATCATTCAGACTTTTCTCCTACTTCATGCCAAATCTCTACAGCCTTTAATTGACATTGGAAGTTGGTGATAACCTGACCTGAAGTTCAAGTTTTGCTTTGCTTGGGAATTTTTGTTTCATTTCCTTTTTATCATGAGTGAGAGTTAAGTTTTGCACTGAAATTAGCAAGAGATATATAGGTTTGTAAAGAATGCTTTTTCTTAATTTTCGAATGCTTTTCTTAATTTTTGTAATCACACAGAAAATAATATGTAATTTCTAATATCCTAAAATAAGTTCTATCTAGATTTTTGTGCATATGCTTAGGTACTTTTTTCTGTAAGTTTATGGTTCACACGAGGAAGATATCCATGTCAAAAACATCAACAAAATTTAGAATAGGAAAAATATTTGCAATAAATACAATAGTCAAAAAACTTGACATAAAGGAAATAAATCAGCAAGAAGATCCACCTGCTTCAGTAAATTAATATAAAAAGACATGAAGTGAATACATCCAAAATACAAAGTATGAATGGAATATAAACAGTTAAAATTAATCTCTTTAATAATAAAACATCAAGTTAAAACAAAACCACTTTGAAAGCAAAGATTTTTTTTTTTTTGAGACAAGAGTCTTACTATGTCACCCTTGGTAGAGTGCTGTGGTGCCACAGTTCACAGCAATCTCAAATTCCTGGGCCCAAGTGACTCTCTTGCCTCAGCCTCCCAAGTAGCTGTCCACCACAATGCCCAGCTATTATTTTTGTTGCAATTGTCATTGTTGCTTAGCTGGCCTGGGCCGAGTTCGAACCCGCCACCCTCGGTGTATGTGGCCCCATAACCAGTGTGCGACGGGTGCAAAGCCCAGCAAAGATTTTTTTAAAGCTAACTAAGAAAAAAACCATGAGGATGAGCATTTTCATGCATCAATGGAGTAAGAATACATTGGTACAGTTTTTTTGGACAGCAACTGCGTAATGAACATAAAATGCTTTTAAAATGGTCCTTTCTTTAGTTTGACACTCACATTTCATATCATTTATATTTAAGGGAAAAACTATAAAATACAGACAGTGATTTTATGTATACATTGTTCATTCTAGTGTTATCATTTAGAAAAATTAAAAAAAAAACAAAGTTAAAGGAATGGTTACATATGTGTATCGAGTTACATCCATATGATTGAATATGCCGTCACTGTAATCATGTTTATGAGTTTCTTGGATGACACCAAAAACCAATGATTTGAGCTGAACACAGAAGTTCATGCCTGTAATCCCAGCACTTTGGGAAGCTGAGGCAGGAAGATGGCTTGAGACCAGGAGTTCAAGACCAGACTGGCAGTATAGTGAGATCCTATTTCTACCAAAAAAATTTAAAAATTAGCTGAGTATGGTGGTTCATGCCTGTAGTCCCAGAGCTGCTTGAAGGCTGAGACAGGAGGACTGCTCGAGCCCAGGAGTTTGAAGTTACAGTGAGCTACGACCACACCACTGCACTCCTGCCTGGACAACACAGCAAGAACCTTGTCTCTTAAAACAACTCCCCCTCCAAAGAAAACCCATGATCTGTGAAATGGGGAAGAAACATGTAGGAAAAAAATTTACAGTAGCTATTTTCAGGTGGCATTTGGATGCTTATTTAATTTTCTATAGTTTGTAAATTATCTACAATGAGCATATATTACTGATACTTGGGGATATTAAGTTAAATTTAAGTTAAACATAACAAATTTATGGTCATGGATAGAGGTCATGGATAGAGGCAGAAATATTTTAAAGAGAGAGAAAACAAGTCATCCCATATGAATGAGCAAATAATGAGTACAACGTTTCAAAATAATTGATGGGAGACAAGATTTTGCTGTTTGTCTCCTGCTTATTATTCAGTGGCATTAACTTTTCTATGACTTGGATGCTAGTAAAGAAAGGACTACCCAGTGCTATCAACTTTGCTGCTTGAAAAGTGATCTTTGAAGTTTGCTGAATTCTCCAAGGAAAACATAGAAACGTTGAATTGCAAAACAATCTAAGGAACATTATAAAGCCTATTGAATCAGATTTTCCCTTATCCTTCCAATGTCACCCTTCTGGATGAGACTCATGAGCCAGAAGCCCACAGACTACACGCTGTGAGAGGCTGGGCAGCTGGCTGGACGCATCTTCCATCCATTCCTAAATTCCTAAGACTCTAATCTTTAATCTTTAGTAGCTGTCAGACTTCCTTTGTATAAAGCAATCTTATGCCAAACACTACTTTTTATGTTGAAATGTATTAATTATAGAAAAATTGATAATGTAAAAAGATAAGAAATAACCTATATTTCCAACAATTGGGGATTGGTTCAAGTATGGCAGGTGAACACTGTGATTATGTGCAAGGTGGATTGTAAACTTAAATGCCCATAGGGACGAGGAAGGGAGCACAGGTAAGTGCAGTGGGCCCTGTGCTGGGAGTTGGGAGCAACGGAGACTGAAGATTTGAAGAGTGAATACCATCTAAGGAAGACAGTAACTATCTAATTCCAGTCAGTTGTTGGCCCAGTGATACCAGAACTTATTTTTTAAAAATTTTTATTTGTAAATAATTTCAGGTTTACAAAATTTTGTGAAAATGAGATATAATAAAAGACTACCTATACCCTTTGCCTATAATCTTTTGTTTGTTAATATTAGAGTCTAATTGAGTTCTCTCTCTCCCTATATACACACACACAAAATTTTTTTCCCCTGAACTCCCAGCATATTAAATACATCATGGCTCTTTACTCCTGAATACTCTTTTGTGTATTTCCTACTAACAGAAACCTGAAGCCTACTAGTTTTTGAGCTGGGACACCTGGAGGGGGATGAAGTAGAAAGGGTGTGAAAGTCTTCTTCTCCTGACCACTAGGGGACCAATTAACGGCAAACACTCCACACTGAGCTATAACATCAGAGGCTGGAAACCATTACAGCAGACAATGATCATTCCACCTGTAAAAACAATACCTCCAATATGTACACATGTATTTCTAAACAGGATATATGCATAAATCTACTAATATATACGCTGTACCATAAAACATATACTTCAAAAAGGATGAGATAAAATTAAATACAAATAGAAGATTCAAAGTTGGCTCGGCACCTGTAGCTCAGCGGCTAGGGCGCCAGCCACATATACTGGAGCTGGCGGGTTCGAACCCGGCCCCAGCCTGCCAAACAACATTGACAACTGCAGCCAAAAAATAGCCAGGCTTTGTGGTGGGAGCCTGTAGTCCTAGCTACTTGGGGGGCTGAGGCAAGAGAATCGCTTAAGTCCAAGAGAGTGACAGTGAAACTCTGTCTCAAAAAAAAAAAAAGAAGAAGATTCCAAGTTTTCTGCCTGCATGCCAAGGAAGCCCCTCTCACCCTCTAAGGCACATGCTTTTCCACCCCGGGGTCACTGCTCTGCACTGCGATATCTATGCAGGAAAAGGACCACCACTATTTCAAAAGCCCTGGGTCCAGCTCCCGCTCGCCTTAACATAGGCTAGCTCTCGCTAACACAACATACCGTTTTACGCCTTCATAGCTCTTAGCACCTTCAAAGTCATCTTGCTTATTTACCTGTTTACTTGCTTAATACCTTCTCCCCTTCTGGAAGATAAGCTTCTTGAGAACCAGGATCTTGCCTATCTTGTCCCCTCCTAAGTTCTAAGCACCTTGAACAGGAGTGGCACGGTGCTTGTTAGACACCTATTAATGAAAGACTAAACATATCCCTAGCTGCTATTCCAGCTATTCCCCCGGGCTGGTCCTCCATTCTTCTAGCAGCCAACAGGGCAGGTGCCCTGACCCTCAGCTGAAAGCTATCAATACCCTCACCCCCTTCTAAGCAAAGCTTCTCAGCTATAGACCTTCCACAGAGGTGAGAGGCAGGGGAATCTTTTTCTTCATGTAAAATACAGACCCATGACCTCAAATTTAGAACTTAAAAAATAGATATGTAAGTATAATGTTTCTAAAGGCAATTCTAAAACAAAAATCTTGTATTTGTGAGCTGAACTATCATTTTCACATAAAAGTTATTCTCATTCAGCTGCAGTCAAGCTGTTCTTGGAGTTTCTGTTCTAGGAGGGGAAGGGGGAAGATGTACAGGTACCTGATGGTTTCCCACATGTCGAAGCCGTCCAGAGGCTTGGTGCCATTGGTGTGCCCCCCGGCCAGCTTCACGAGTGTTGGCAGCCAGTCAGAGATGTGGATGAGCTCCCGGTTCTTCACACCCTTCTGTTTCAGCAAGGGGCTTGCCACGAAGCCCACCCCTCGAACACCTCCTTCCCACAGGGTCCATTTTCTTCCACGAAGGGGCCAGTTATTGCCCCCTGCCAAAGTCTGCCCTCCGTTATCTGAAACACAAGTGGGTCTTGGCATGAGCATGCTGTTAACCCTTAAGTACATTTAAAAAACAGAGACTTCTATGTATGTTATCATCAAATGGTGCTTAAGGAATAAGATAACTCCTTACGCCTCCACACTAACCGCCCTCTTCCACATGACACTGCTGTCTATCCTACAGCCATAACCAAGACCCAAGGTGCACACACCTGATATGAGACCTACAAACCCTCCACTTACAGACCACTGAAAAACAAGGCTGTCCTCTGACGGTATGTGCTTTGAAGAGATCCCTGTGCCCAGCAACTGACGAAGTTTCAAATGCATATGTGTAACTTTGTATAGCACAGGAGAGCAAGTCTGTGGAAGCTGGGGCCCTGCCCATAGGTGAAAAGAAAACTTGGAGTGAGTTTCAGTTAGTAATTTTAAGTTCCTGGTAAGTGGGGGCAGTGGATCTTTTGGTTTTTCTTTTGAAAAAGTGTTCTAGCATTTAAACTGGTAATTGAATTAACATTCTGCTCCCTGGTCAGCTGAGCTCTTTCGTAAGTGTGAAAGTTGAAGATTCCTCCAGTGGTTTATAATTATCTCTGTTAGCAGAGCAATTGGGTGGAAAAAATAATTGCAAGGAAAACTCCTCTAGATGGTGAGATAAAGCTTCATCCCGTGCGGTGCCAGGGAAGAGAAGGTTTCTCTAAGACAAGGGGGGATAGGGAACCCTGGCAAAGACAGGCTAGAATCCCCTGGGGTCACTGAAGTCAAATACTTCACCAGCCAAGCGAGGGCTCAGAGTTAAGTATTAAGTTGGACTGTAGAAAACACAATGTGATATTTCTTGTATGCCAAGGTTACAGAATCAGACAGACCTCCAGAAGTATCCACACTTATGTGACTTTACAGACACATTTTAAATAGTGCTTATTTTGCACATATTACCTTTTAATTAAACCTTTATTAAAAACCACTATTACCCAAATGACCACACGAGGGCAGAATGACAGATGTGCTCTACAGAGCATTAACTCATCAAGATCCAGTGCAGAAACCGGAGATCTAGCAAAGCCGCCGGATGTACATGGGAGAACAGAGAACACAGGTTTGTTAAGCACCAGCTCCCACTTTGCTCTCACATTATGTCTCAGACATAATGGAGTCAGACGTTAAGGTGCTCGCTGGCGCTGTGACTGGGGGCAACATGCTACCTCAGCTTCCTCCTCTTTAATATGGAAATAATAATTCCTACTTGTCTTAGTCCATTCTGTGTTGCTGAAACAGAATACCCGAGGCTCGGTAACTTATAAAGAAAAGAGGCTTAGTTGGCTCCCCATCCTGGTGACTGGTACATCCAAGAGCATGCACCACGTCTGCCTGGCTCCTGGTGAGGGCTTTGGGCTGCTTCATAACATGGAGGAGAACTGCACAGGAAAATGGGTACTTGAAAAGTGGGACCCAACAGGAGAAAGAACTTACTTTATAACAACTTGCTCTTGTGGGAACTAATCCAAGGGCAAGAACTCACTGCAGTCAGATGGCACTTAACTACTCATGCAAGCGGGATCTGCCCCCATGACCCAAACACCTCCCCCCAGGCCTACCTCTCTAGACTACTGCATGGGCAAGGAGACTTCACAGTGAGTTTTGGTGGGGACAGACCACATTCAAACCATAGCACTACTCCACGTATTACCATGAGAATGAAATGACAGCATTTACGATAATTTCTTGGCAGGGTCCCTGGTACAACCTATGTACTCAATAAATGGTAGCAATTGTTGTTTTTAATATTTACAACAACCCACACAGTCTAGCATTATAACTATTTTGTCGCTTTAAAAATATGAGGTTTGAAAAGGCCAAGTAGCTAATAGGTAGCAATAGTAGGATTCCAACTCCACCTGTGTGACCCCCACTTAGGCCTCTGTCCCAGAGCACCACGCTCCTGCTGTCCCTAGAAGAGTGGGCTCACACAGAGGTCACATATACCTTTACTTCCCAATGAAGGCACCAGTGTGGCCCACCTCCGCCAAACGCCCATTCTTCCTATGAGACAGAGGGGGAGTTACATGTATTTCAAGGTGATAGTGATTTGTTTCAGAAAAAAACTTTTGTTGCTAATGGGAAAGAACTTAAGAAAGCCAAGGAAGATTTTGATAGAGCTCTTTCTTTCTTTTCTTTTTTTTTTTTTTTTTGAGAGAAAGTGTCACTCAGTTGCCCTGGGTAGAGTGCTGTGGTATCATAGCTCACACCAACCTCAAACTCCTGGGCTCGAATGATTCTCTTGTCTCACCCTCCTGAATAGCTGGGACTCAGGTGCCTGCCACAATGCCCAGTGATGGTTTTTTTCCATTTTTAGTAGAGATGGGGTCTCTCTCTTGCTCAGGCTGGTCTCGAACCCCTGAGCTCAAGCAATCCGATACTTTGGCCTCCCGAGTGCTAGGATTACAGGCATGGGCCACACACCCAGCCTACCTACAATCTGTGCTTTGTGAAGGAGAGTGGGGGAACATCTTCAATGAGATTAGATGAAGGAAACAATTCTTCCACACAGGAATGAGTGACAGACAGACTCATCATTTGACATCACAGACTCCTAAGAACCTTTCCTTAAATCTTCATGAGTCTCTTCTTGACCACACTGAAAGCCTAGATATTTACTCAAGCCAGTTTATGAAACACAGATTCCATTTCACATGCAAAGTTTGGGTAGACCTGTATATTCTGAACACCAAGGGGCAATGATCTCTGGACAGAAGGAATTCCTCCTGGCTCCCGATACTCCAGAGTATCAGTCACGCATAACCAATATATCAAAACTTAAAAGCAGATGCTGTTCATGTGATACAAAACTACAGGGGAAAGAAGTGTTTACACTCCATCCCAGTGTTAAGAATGGCTGAGACAGAGCTATTATTTCACTCGATTGTCTAGAATGCCGTAAAGTACAACACTTTAGAAGATGCCTGTTATCTATTTTAAATAGATACACTTTTCCGAGATATTATATAATGTGTCCTCAGTTGCACGTCTTTGTTAATGCTTATTTAAAAAAATACTAGTGAGGATGGTGGTGGAAATAAGAGTGGAGATGATGGGGATCAGGGTGGCTGGGTCTGGAATCTGATTCCAGGAGCAGCCAGCCCTTCAGTTATGACTCAGAAAGGAAAATTCTCTGGGCTATAAAGAGAATTTGGCCACTATTGCTACTGTAGGAGCTGGAAAGTGTTTCCACATTATCATTAGGGTAGGGAGCTGATGAGTGTAACTGTTTTTGCAATTAGCGCGCTGTGATGTTTTTGCCATTAGGAATGATAAGCAATTCTATCGACAGTTACCAATGTGGCTTCCTTCATTTTTTCAAGAGCATTCCAGAGAGACAGCCCTGTCAACTGACAACCCTGAACTTCTCCTGGACTCCCCTGTCATAGAGCCAACTGCAGATGTGGCCTCAAGAGGAAGGCAGTTCAGCCTCACCTGCACTTGACCCTCTGCAGGCAGCACCTGGCCAATGGTTGCCACCTATCACCAAAGGAGCAGAACCCACCTAGTTAGGGCTTCAGTTGGGTAAATGCATAGGAAATAGGGTAATAGGGTGCTGTTCATCTAGTCCAGTCTCCCGGGGTTTCAAAGAGTTCAACACAAAACTGATCAGAGTAACAGCAAGAATAAAAGAAGCTCCCTTGAAACAAGGTTGAAAAGCGAGTTTCCTATATTGCTTACTAAAGTCTGAACTACATTGAAATTTAAAGAGACCATAGAACCACCAGCATTTCAAATAGTTTTCTCCTCACTTTCTTTCTTAATTTTCTTTTTGGGAAAAATTAATTTCTTTCTTGTTAAGAAATCATTTTCAGGAAAAATTTTTGTTTCATTTCCTGACTTATGAAGAAACTTTCAAATCAAACTAAGATGATGCAAGTTGCTAAAGGAAGCTATGAAGTAGTTTTTTCAGCAATGTTTTGGCAGAGGGAAAACCCAGTTATAAAACCTTTGCTGTCTAGAAAAGACATGTCAAAATAAAACAAATGTTGTCATATGCAGACTGTAAATTTCACCTTATTATTCATTATTGAACAAAAATAACCGTCAGAAAGTCATGGAAAAGCATTGGTTAGCCAAAGATCTGAGCAAAAACATTAAATAGATGACAATGAAGCCTCCTCTGTATCCAGCTGATAAAAATTAAGATGAAACTATGACAACATTAATTTTTAGGACTACTCCCCAAACAATTTAACGTTGTGGCTTGGCATGGGGCTGCTCTGAGTCATCTCTCTCCCCTGCAGCTTACCCGGGGCAACCTCCTCCCTCTGACTCCGGGATCATTAGAAGGGAAAGCAAGGAAGGCTCCAGGGCCTCAGCTTTCTGAACAGGGTCCCACGAAGGACTGAAAGATGAGTAGGTAACATCATTTCAAAAACAGTGAAGAAGCCTCTTTGGCCCAAAAAAAGACCCACTTGTTGACAGTTGATTCTTTTGGATTAGATTTTTCTTTTTAATTACTAAAATATTAACTAGAGAGTTAATATGTATCTTAGTAGTCATCTAAGGATTAGGTAAATTCAGTCTTCTCCTACTAAAAGGATCTCAAATTACAACTTTGCATTCTTCTCAAACCTTCTCCCTCCCCTGTTGCTCTACATCAAATTAGTTCTGATTGACTGTGAGTTCAATTCTGCCAAGTTCATCTTCAAAATGATTTTCCAATTTATCCCCCACTTTTCCAGCCCCCCCTGCCTTAAGCCAGGCATTCCTCTCACCTGGCCTCCTGGGCTAATTTATACACTGCTTCAAACGGCCTCCAGAGGCATTTGTAAACCCAAAGCATTCAGGCCACCCCCATGTTTAATGGCCTAATTGCTTGGCAAGCAGGAAAAAGTTTAAACCTCAGCCCAACATACAGAAACCTTCACATCTGACCCCAACCTCCTTTTTGGGCAGCAACTCCTGCCTTCCCCCATAGAAAGCGTCCTGAGCTTCAGTCATGCAGAAACGCCTTCTCAGTGGTGGTAGAAGAGACCATACCCCTCCGTGCTAACTTTGCCCTTGTACACGCCGGCTCCCTTACATAAAATGCTGCTCCCCTTCCTTCCTGCTAGACTTAAATTCTAAGTCCTAGGTTAAATGTCACATCCTCTGTAGTGCAGTCCCTGTTGTGATGGTCTTGACCTCTCTGTACTGCTGCTGTACTTTAATACGCCTTTTCTATCACACTTAGCTGTGTATCTTGCTAGTCCATTGCTCGTGACTTTGTCTTCCACACAAGTCCTGCTCCTTAAGAGAAAAAACAATGTCTTTTTTGTTTGTTTGTTTGTTTTTTGAGACATTCTTACTCTATTGCCTTGGTAGAGTGCCATGGCTTCATAGCTCACGATAACCTCAAACCCTTAGGCTCAAGAGATGCTCTTGCCTCAGGCTCTTGAATAGTTGGGACTACAGGCACCCACTACAATGCCTGGCTAGCTTTTAGAGATGGAGGTCTTGTTCTTGCTCAGGCTGGTCTCAAACTCCTGACCTCAGGCAATCTACCTGCTTTGGCCTTCCAAAGTGCTAGGATTACCGGCATGAGCCACTGCGCCTGGCCTCTAAAAACAATGTTTTATTTTTAGTATTCCCAAGACCTAGCAAAGGACTTGCCAAGGAGAAGGGCTCAATGATTTGAGAGGAACAAATAAACGGAGAGGAGGCTACCCGCCAACAAGTTAAAGGCACTACAACCTAACTTATTTACTGCACAGTTTTTTTCCAAGCCTTTGCCAAGCCCCCTCATGTCTTTGACTCTTTGGAGGCTGTTCTACATACAGATGTTGCTTATTCTATAGGACATCGGCAAAGGGGGCTCCTGGACCCCAGTGAGGATTTAAGCAAATCAAACTCACAAGCAGTGAAATTGTTTGTCCAATCTGGCCCCTGGTCAGTTATGCTGAGGTCAAAGGGGATGGTTTGTGAGCGTTTAGGACCATCGTCTAGGCCTGGAAGCGGGAACTCACTTGCCCCTTTAACAATCTCTCGAGTACCTCCACATGTCAGCGGCCACTGTGGCCTGGGAAGATGACAGCACACAGGATGGGCAAGGTCCTCTCTCTCTCATGTTGTGAGAAAAACAGGTGAGATCTCTCCATGCCTGGGAGGTAATGACTGAGCCTGTTAGAGGAGCTGGAACCAGAATGACAGGACAGAGCCAGCCAAGGACCATCAGAGAGAAGAGAGTGAGCCCAGGTATGGGGACAGGAGGCTCAGAGGTATCATGCAGTTACATATGAGACATGGGGTGTCTGTGTCTATAAACCCTGTGTTTATAGGGTTCCTTCCTATTAAAGACTAACTAACCATACTTATTAGGTATACTCTTTGCCAGAATTTAAGGAAAACTTGAGAGCTAAATGATGACCAAGTGACTGTCATTATTTTTCTCTGTTACCCTCCTGACACATTTCTGATTTCGCTGACACATATTCAGGTGCGTTAGACAGGTATTCAGTCTCTAAGCCTAAGTCTCCTCCTTTGAATAGTGAGGATAACAACAGTATCTACCATAATACAGAGCCTGGCATGGAAGTAGTGCTGAATGAGGATGAGCCATCTTTATGGACTGGACAGTTGCCAGTCCCAGCAGCACCAGCAAAGTCTGCAGAGCAGAGCAGACTCCAGTCTGGATATTTCTTAGACATACAGAAGATGTAGGGATTACAGCCACACTTCAAACACCATGCTTTCATAAGAAGAAAGTGTGCTAAGCATAGAGGCCTTCCAGGTTGCATTCTCTACTCTATAGGTAATTTCTTGAGAGCCATAAAAACACAATGAATTGTGAGGGGTGTCTTTATTGGGGGCGTGGGGCAGGATATCTCCTTTCTGCTTCCATGAGTTTAAATAAAGGACATCAGATATTAAATAAAGAGGCACGACAGTGACAACCTGGATTCAAACAAAACACCAGACACTGCACATCTGTTGGGATATTCATTTGAATATTTGTAGAGGTTTAAATTGCTTTGTACCATTTCAGGGAGAGTAAGCGCTCTGGCTGCCAGCTCACAGTCAGACACTCATCAGACTTAGTATCTCCACTAGAAGCCCCAGCACGGGCACGGGGAGGGTCCTGCTGAGCTAGCAAGACGAGGCTTCTGGTGGAGTGGAATTGGCAGCCAGACCCCAAACAACTGACGCAGCCACCAAAAGAGGTGGAGATAAAGGAAGATGGATATGGAAAAAGGGCAAGATCAGGAATGAATGGGGATTAAAAAGAAAAAGATGATAAAGGGTCACAGTAAAAGATTTCCTTACTTTAATGGGGCTAATGTCATTGCTTATAATGATGGGACCCCAGTGGGATTTTATCTCTCCTTTAAAATTTATTAAGGACGAAAAGACTCCAAAGGCTGTTGAAAGATTGAAAACATTTGTTCTCTACAACTTAAAACGGAGCTGGGAACTGGAAAACAGCGTTCTGATTTATTACATAAACAACTTAACTATTTCCCTGTAATTCCTCAGATGAAAGCTGTGAGGTAAGTATAAAAGGTTGTGGTCAAGGTCACTTGGGAGGTGTGGGTAATGCCAGGTTTCATCTCCCTATATGGGACCCACTAATAGCACTGAAGACCCATGTTTATTAAGTGTATTTAGTACCAAATGTTTGTTCTGTCCTTTTTTACAACTAAAATCCTGCTTGTTTTTCTTATAGTTTGATCATGAAAAAGTGCTTACTAATGAGTTCCAGGGCTAACTAAACATTCTGGTATCCTCAGGGAGTATTACAGTTTACTCACAAGTTACTTGCTCCTCCCCGCTCCAAAACCTAAGACTCATGTAAGGTGGCCAGAGGATGTTCTTACTAGATAGTTGTTTATCCTTCAGGAATGCCAAATCAAGACTAGATGAGAAAAGTACCACGGAAGTGCTTGAGAGGCTTACAAGTTCAAGGATAGTGGAAGAAAAGTGAAAACGCCATCAACAGACATGAAAAAGTAGAATTGTGGCTTCAAAATAACAGATGGACTAACAATTCGTATGGTGAGAAAGATAGAAATTGAGATCAATAATTTTTCATAGAGTGTTAAGGAGAAAACACTAGCACATTCTGTGTGGGCAGACATCAACTGCTATGATTTGTCTTTATATTTCCAAGCATATAATACCAGTTAAATGTTTTTAATTTTACCCCGTGAAGCAGAAACATTTTATCAAATCTCTACTTCCTAAGTCATAAGATATGCTTTCAGGTTACTCAGAAAAATCAACAAACTAAATGAAGCAGACAGGCAATTTTGTTTCCCCAGTGTTCGTGGCTAAAGTTTTGCCAAATGCTAAAGTATCTCACTGGTGCTGGGGTGTTTAATGCCAGACGAGGCAAAAGTGATGAGAACGTTGACCAGCACAACCCTCTCTGAATAATGGCAGAAAAGTGAAACATTTAACGGCACAAACATAACTTAATACACCTAAATATGAAGCAGTTTGCGAAAAGAAATTCAAACACTGAATATGTATTTAATAAAGGTATAAGAACGAGATTTCCTTTGGATCTACAGATGACACTTGCTCTAGGAACAAAGTAAAACAAACTGTTAGCACTCTGACTCCTGGCTAGTGCAGCTTGTCCCTGGCCTGGCTACGCATAGGAGTGAGGTGACACTGGACACTCGGGAGCAGGTGAGGACAGCCAGCCTCTGCAGCCACTAGAGTAGAAGCAGCCTGGGGCTCCGTGCCCGATGGGAGCTAAGTGGGTACAGGAAGCGTTGCAGCGAGAGACAAAGGGACGAGAACAGCCTCGAACCAGGATAAAAAACAAGACCAAGGGATCAAACAGATCCAAACAGGTGCCCTGGGTAACCACAACAGGCATCACAAAGTCCATGTAATCCGAGACTAATGCAGGGCCTATGTCATCTCAGACAGAGTTCTAGCAATAGGTGTGATGTCTGGCTTCCTAATCGCACAGCAGGCTAGAATCTGCGAGTTCGGAGGCACATGCTGCGGCAGAGGGTCTCTGTGGGATGAGGGAAGAAAAAGAAAAACATGACTTTTAAAAGTGAACCCCAGAACAAAATATATTTACCTGTTTTTCAAATGTTAAATGGTCCACAGTGATGCATATTCAATATAACACACTGTTCTGAAGCATAATACTCTAAAACAGTGGTTCTCAGCCTTCCTAATGCCGCGATGTATTTTTTTTGTTACAAAGGGGTCGCAACCCACAGGTTGAGAACCGCTGCCCTAAAACATTAAAATGATGATCATATATCATTAAAACAGTTAAGAGGCTTATGATATAGTTACAGGTAAGTTAGACCTTGTTAGAAGGTTTATAGTTCATATTTCTGTCACTGATCCTATCAACACCAACATAACGTGACTGTCTTCCCCTGTCACCAAGCAGAGGTCACAACTACGAGCATATGAAAACTTGCCCTATGCTGGCATAAAGTGAGCTGTACAGATGGAAAAGAGAAAATCATTACAGGCCCAACAGGATGCTTTGCACACCTTACATCTCTACTAGAATGATGTTGCCAAATAGTAAGGGCTTTTATTTTTATTTTTTTTTTAATTACTAGTAATTCCTGCTACCCTGCAAACCTCCTCCCACTCAGAAAGTAGGCAGGGCGATCACTGTCTGGGATCCAGGAATGGACAGTTAGCAGATGGATGAGCTAATACATTTTGCTTAAAAAATACTCAGAGGCCAGGTGCAGTGGCTCACACCTGCAATCCTAACACTCTGGGAGGCTGAGGCAAGTGGATCGCTTGAGCTCAGGAGTTTGAGCCCAGCCTGAACATGAATGAGACTCTATTTCTGTTAAAAATAGAAAAAATTAGTCAAGTGTGCTGGTGCACACCTGCAATCCTAGAAGTACTCAGGAGGCTGAGGCAAGAGGATCACTTGAACCCACCTGAGGTTGCTGTGAGCTATGACACCTTGGCACTCTACCTAGGGTGACAGAGTGAGACTGTCTGAAAAAAGAAAATAAAACAAATAAACAAAACAATACTCAGAGCCAGTTAGGGGAAGAAGGAAGATTCAAAGCAAAGCAAGAGGACATGGCTGTGACCCTAGGAAGACACCCTGGGCCCTGCCCCCAGGACTGCATTCCAGCATGGAAGGAATGATGTCCCTAGGGCTCTGAGAACAGAAAGAATTGTGCCTCCTTGCCCAGGAAGAGCCTGGGGTCAGAGCAGGAGACAGCAAGGCTCCCTGTATTTCCCTGCCCTCAGGTTGATGTGGCCACAGCAGGTGGCAATGGCTATACCTGTGATGAGAGGCAGGCTCATAGGCCCCTCACACCACAGGGTGGAAGAGGCTGCAGCTCCACTGATGAATGGTTTTGATGTGCTGCTGAAAAAAGCACAAATGTGGCCCAAAGCTGGCCCAAAGAGTCTCTGCAGGCAAGGAGGTCACAACTTAATCTAGATGGGCAATACCAGAAGGCCTTCCTCTTCTCTTTCCCTCCCTCTTCTACTTTTAATCATCTGCTGTGATTACATTGGTCCAACCAGATAATCCAAGATTGTCTCCTCATCTTAAAGTCAGTTTATTGGAAACCTTAGTTGGGCCTGCAATCTTAATTTTCCTTTGCCATATAACATACCATATTCACAGATTTTAGGCTTTAGTGTGTGAACATCTTTTGAAGGGGGTCTACTCTACCTGTGATTAAGTGAGGTGTATCCCAGGATTGCAATCAATTTCAAATAGAAAAATGAAGTTGGAAGAATGAACGTTCTATACAACTATAGGAGCTCTAAAGTTCTAAAGAACTACTACAAAGCTACAGTAATCAAGATATCATGGCACTGGAATAGATTACTCAGTAAAAAAAACCACCTCTTTATGTTAAAAACAAAAGCAAAAAAAAAAAAAACAAAAACAAAAAAACAAACTTGACCAACCCTTACTTAATAACACACATAATAATTAATGAAAAATAGGTTATATTACAACTCAACAATAAAAAGACAAAGGACCAAATTAAAACATGGACAAAAGATTTAAACAGACATTTCTCCAAAGAAGATAAACGACAAATAGACAAATGAAAAGATGCTCAGCATTAGTCATCAGGGAAATATAAACTAAAACCACAAGGAGATACCAAGTCTTAGCTACTAGGATGGCTATACTCAGAAAGATGGACAATGACCAGGGGCACAAGGACGTGGGGAAACTGGAACCCTCATCCATTGCTTGTGGAAATGTAACATGGTGAGGTTGTTTTGAAAAACAGAGCCTTGCAGCCTTTGGAATGGGAGATTTTTGCATGTTATGAATCTGACAAAGGCCTGATAACTAGAATCTACAGAGAACTCAAATTGATCAGCAAGAAAAGAGCAAACGATCATGGGGATTTGAATAGGAACTTCTCTGAAGATGCAAGACGAATGACCAACAAACACATGAAAAAAATGCTCATTGTCTTTAATCATCAGAGAAGTGCAAATCAAAATCATTCTAAGATATCATCTAACTCCAGTAAGATTAGCCCACGTCACAAAGTCCCAAATCTGGAGACGCTGACGTGGGCATGGAGAGAAGGGAACACTTTTATACTTCTTGTGGAATTGCAAACTAATACAACCTTATGGAAAGAAGTATGGAGAATTCTTAAAGAACTAAAAGTCGACCTTCCATTTGATCCCACAATTCCATGACTAGGTATCTACCCAGAAGAACAAAAAATCATTTTACCACAAAGACATTTATACCAGAATGTTTACTGCAGCTCAATTCATAATTGCCAAGTCATGGAAGCAACCCGAATGCCCATCAACCCATGAGTGGATTAATAAACTGTGGCATATGTATACCACGGAGTACTAGTCAGCCATAAAATGGAGACTTTACATCTTTTAGGTTTGCAGGATGGAGCTGAAACACATTCTTCTTACTAAAGTACCGTATATACTTGAGTATAAGCCAAGTTTTTTCAGCACAAAATTTGTGCCGAGTTCCGGTTTTTCGGCACAAATTTTGTGCCCAAAAACTCGGCTTATACGCGAGTATATACGGTATCTCAAGAATGGAAAAAATATATATCCAATGTACTTAATACTAATATGAAACCAATATATAAAATGCCCACACAAATGATAAAACACAAATATAGTCTAGCAAGGAGAAGGGGAGAGGAGGGTGAGGGGAGGGGAGAGGGAGAGGGCCATTGGCAGGATCTCACCTAATGTGCACAATATGAGAGTGTTCAGCACATACCTTGGGTAAAGGGCTCTACTACAACTTGAACTTTACCTTGAAAGTGAGAACAATGTAACCTAAAATTTGTACCCTCATATTAATTTGAAATTGAAAAAAAAGAAAAATAGTGTCTTAGTTCATTTTCTGTTGCTATAACAGAATACCACAGACTAGTTAATTTATAAAGAAATAAGTTCACTTAGCTCATGGTTCTGGAGGCTGTGAAGTCCAACAGCATAGCATTGGCATCTGTTTAGGGCCTTTTTGCTGTGTCATACCGTAGTGAAGGATAGCACATGACAAGAGACTAAGAACAGGAGAGTCAGAGAGAGCTTGTAGCTATAACAAAGCCACTCTTTTTTTTTTTTTTAATTGAGACAGAGTCTCACTTTGTCACCCCTGGTAAAGTGCTGTGGTGTCATAGCTCATAGCAACCTCAAACTCTTGGGCTCAAGTGATCCTCCTGCCTCAGCTTCCCAAGTAGCTGGGACTACAGGAGTCTGCCACAATGCTTGGCTATTTTTTTAGAGACAGGGTCTCGTTCTTGCTCAAACTGGTCTCAAACACCTGAGCTCAAGCAATCTATCTGTCTCGGCCTCCCAGAGTGCTAGGATTACAGGCAAGAGACACCACACCTGGCCAAGAAAGCCACTCTTGAGATAATGACCTCATTCCTGTGATAATAACATTAACCCATTCATAAAGGCATCAATTCATCAATCTATTTATAAGAACAGGAATTAAGTTTTTCAACACATGAACTTTTGGGGGACACATTCCAACCACAGAAACAGTTTGGCAGTGCCTCAGAAAGTTAAACATAAAGTTCCTCTATAATCCAGAAATTCTACTCCTAGGCATATACCCAAGAGAAATGAAAATATAAGTTCACACAAAATATCGTGCATGAATATTCATAATAGCATTATTTGCAAGAGTCCCCCAAAGTGGAAACAACACAAATGTCCAACAATTGATGAATGGATAAAAAAATACATATAGTAGATTTGAAGCCATATATAGCAACAAAAGGAATATTATTCATCAGAAAAAAAGGAATGAAGTTCTGAGTCATGCTACAAAATGGGTGAAGATTGAAATCCACACACAAAAGGCCATATATCAGATGATTCTGTTTATACAAAATGTCCAGAATTAGTAAAATCTATATAGAAAGTAGACTAGTGGTTGCCAGGGGCTGGGAAGGGATGAAATTGGGAACAACTTCTAATGGGTACAGAGTTTCTTTTGGGGGTGATAAAAATGTTCTGGAATTATATAATATTAGTGATAATTACATGTTTTTATGAATATACTAAATGGAAGTGAGTAGTATGATTTTAAAGGGTGAATTTTATGGTATGTGAATTACATGTCAATAAAACAACATTGTATGAGAGTGGGTGGGGGGTGGGGGTGGGGGAAAAGATAGATCAAAGACCCATCTGTAAAAGCTGAAGCCATAAAACTTTTACAGAAAAACATAAGAGAATATCTTTGTGACTTGGGATAGGTCAAAGGTTTCTTAAAACTAACACTTTTTTTTTTTTTTTACACATTTGTGTATAAAAATTGATAAGGCCCGTACTGATGTACGGGAAACAGAGTGATGATATAACTTCAAAGGGAGAATAAACACTGGGAGAAAGTGCAGCTCTGGTCAGCTGCTGGGATCTCACTGCAATGAAGCACCCATCCTGCACATTTCAGCCGTTGGATGAGAGGCAGGTTACAGAGGAGATCTGACATTCAGGAAAACTCTTCCTGGTGTCACAGGAATGTATACAATCTGCTTTGTGGAAACCATCTAAGCCTGCCCACTCCATGTATACTTCACAACATAGGCCAACATCTGTTTCAGTATAACAGATGTGATTCCTCCAGATAGTGCATTCTAAATACCACCCCGATTATCAAAACCCAGAGCTTCCAGGACACATCAGATTCTTTGTTCTGGTTTTCACCAGTCCATCACATTGACTTAGCTTCTTTTAAAAAAACAGATTTTTTTTCTGGACTCAATATGTTTCTTTTTCTCTTACAGACCTCTACTTTTACACTTCCATTTTTTCTTTCATCAGAGACTTTTGTAGTAAGCTGACCCTATAAAACATTTGCCCGGCACGTGAAACACAAAATTCTTTTTTGGGGAAGATTATTGTATGTACTCAGAGACTGCATCATTGTTTATTCCATTTTTGGCTTCCTGACAGTTTAAATATGGAATCAAATGGAAAATGACTTCAAAATAGATAAGCGATTACATGAATCTTTTCCATTCTTCATGTAGTCATGAAGATATATTGACCCTATCAGATATGAAATGGTGTGCGGGTGATTTTTTTTCATAATTTATATACAATAAAGTTCACTTGTTTGGAGGTATATTACTATGAATTTTGACAAACAGAGTTATATAACTACCTCTGCAATCAAGACAGAGAACTTTCCATCACCCCAGGATAATTCCTGTGTGCTACCTCTTTGTAACCAAATGGTATAGCCAGCTTCAACCCCTGGTAACTACTGATGGTTTCTCCATCTTTAAAGTTTTGTTTTTTCTAGAATGTCCAAAAAGAGAGAGAGAGAGAAAATCATGCAGTTTATAATCTTTTTAGTCTGCCTTCTTTCACTAAGCATGATGCATCTGAAAGAATTTAAGGAATTTCACCCCAAAATATGACTTCTTGCTATAAAGAGTTTTAAATGAAAGGCCCTTATCAGTCATCAGGCATTGGAAAGAGGTTTCCCTCTATCAGCACAAAACCAATAAAAGAAAAAAAAAATTTCTTTGATTCCCCTCCCTCTTCTCTCAAAATATTATAGGAAAGAAGATGAAGTATGCAACTAGACTTGACCACAATCATTTTAAATATAATATTTGTCTCTCAGGGTAATTCAATTTTCAAAGGAAACCATTTACTACAGGTAAATCAATCTGTTTGCCCCATCCATTCATTCTCCCAAGTTTCTATTTGTCTCCCATAGTAACCATTTAATGCTCTTAAACAGAATTACCTATATTCTTTACCTCCTCCTCCCCTCTAAAATGAGGGTATATAAACTTCTGGACCCCATTGGGATACTGAGTAATCACTCTGTGATTCTCCCTGTAAATAAACCCCTTCCTGTTATTAATCTACCTTATGGTGAGTTGATTTTTAGCCTTTGGGACTAAGGGGAAGTTTCCCTTCACACCTCCACAGACCACAGAATGAATTTTAAAATTTCAGATATCGTATTTTTCAGTTTTATAATTTTCATTTGTTGGTTCATTCATTTGTCTAGTTTTAGTTTCTATTTCTCTGCTGAGAACTTCTATTTTCCCATTAATTTCAAGAATGTTCAACTTTATCATGAAGAATATTATAAAGGCTGCACTAAAGTTTTTGTTTGATAGCGTCAGGGTTCGGGTCACCTCGACACTGGCCATCTATTTTGTCTTTTCCCTTGAGTATCGATCACATTTTCCTGTTTGTTTTTGTATGATAAGCATTTTTTTATTGTATCCTAGACATTCTGGGTTTTTCTGGGTTTGTTTTTCTTTTTCTTTTTTTGAGATATAGTCTCCCACTCTTTCCCCGGCCAGAGTGCATCATAGCTCACTGCAACCTCAAACTCCTGAGTTCAAGTCTTTCCTCTGCCTCAGTCTCCTGCGTAGCTGGGACTACAGGTGCACGCCACCGTGCCTGGCTAGTTTTTCTATTTTTCTGTAGAGGCCGTGGCTCACTCTGTTGCCTGGGCTGGTCTTGAACTCCTGGCCTCAATTAATTCTCCTGCCTCAGCCTCCCAAAGTGCTAAGATTATAGGTGTGAGCCACCACATCCAGTCATGTATCCTGGATACTTCGAATATCATGTTCTGAAACTCTAGCTTTCTTAAAATCTTCTCAAGGATGTTGGTGTTTGTTTGTTTAAGCTGACAGTCAACCCACTTCGAGTCAGACCACAAGTTTTTGTCTCACAGTCTGTGAAGAGTGGTTCTAATGTCACTTTGCATTTTAAAGTCTTTGCTATGAGGTCTGGATCTGCCCAGTGCATGCACCACTCAGGGGTGAGTCTGGGACTTAGGCAGTGATTTGCCTGGCAGTTGAGTTCTCAAAGCTTCTGCTTTGCCTCCTTGAGTTTATGGGGCACATGTGCAGCCTGGGGTGAGCCTGGGGCTCAGCTCCTAACCAGAATCCAGGCATCTTCTTCTCTAGTTCTCTCTTCTTGTTAGATTCCCCACATGCTCCTGTTCTCAGGGCCCCCTTCATGTGATTTCTCTGGCCATAAGGACAGGTTTCTCTGAGGTTCTAGTACCCTATTCTGTCTCACACTTCTGCATAACTGGGAACAAGGCAGTGAGAGAAAAGAGAGAGGAAAAATAATGGGCATTCTCCCACACTTCGGTCAGAAATGTGAGTCTTCTCTTTGGGCCTTTGGTGCCCAAACCCCATGACAATAGCAATGCAAATCCTCAATTTAGAACTTGCCCTGGGGCAGGGTCAAGTGAGAAAGGAGAAAAAATAAATAAATAAAATGAGAATCCCCTATATTCTCCAGCAAAAGACCTCCAGTTAGAAACAGGGAGATTCTCCTGGAGACTTTGCTGCCAATGCTTACCACAGAGTTCTGTAATTCCATCTGCCCTTAGGTCGAAGCCAGGAGCAAAAAACAAACCTTAAAATTCACCCGTTACAAGCAAGGGATTAATGCAGCTTTGACTTCACTCCCCACTTGAAGCCTCGGGTAGCTGCCTTCCGTATTCTTGGGAGTTTTTGGTGGCAATCAGTGAGAAAGGCAGGGTCACTGGCTCACCCCATCGTGGCTGGCGTAGGAAGGTTCTGCCTGTGATTTTATTGAGAAAGAACTGGAGACTTGTGATGTCTGTCTTGCTTTTTTTAACCTTTGTCTGAATTAACACAGGAGCATAATGAATGTACCTCATGCCAGGTAAGAACAAAAAGGAACTGGTTATCTGCAACACCTGAATTAAGCCTTTGCTGGGTACCCACCACTATTGCCAGTCCTATGGGGAAAGATGAGTCCAACATGCAGTCCCTGTTCTTGAAGGACACAACCTCTGCAGAAAGCCTAGTCTGTGCGGAAAACGCAAGCCTACACAACTAAGGGTAAAGAAGACCCAGAGAAAGAAGGGCAAGACGAAACTGGGGGCCTGGAGGTGACGTGGAGGCCACTCGACTAGTCCTCAGCGGAGAAGACAAAGCACATTCTGCCAGAGGGCAAGGGGACTTGGTGGGGAATTAATGTCGAATTATTATTCCAAGGTTGGTTTTGTGCCTTTTTATTACACAGCAAGTTTATTTTCCCAAAAGGAAAGTAAGAGGCAGTGTCTAAGGGCATTTTATTACTCCAGATCATGTTCTTCCCTCCCCTTCCCTCCACGTGGTAGAAAGGGCTTCCAGGACTGTGGTTCAGGGCATGGACTGGAGGCCCAGCCAGGCCCCAGTCGTGAGCTCTTTCCTGGGGAATCTCGAATTACCGCAGACAAAACTCTCCCTAACTGTCGTAACTCAGCTGGCTGCTGGCATTGCTTATACGCTTTAGCTGAGTTAAAGCATTCGGAAGTTTGTTTTTCATATTTTATTTGAATTACTTACTAAAACTCACAAAGGCAGCATCTTCATTCTAGGACAGCATCTATCATATTTGATCATTTTTTTTTTGTTAAGTATTCAGAAAGGCTTTGCATGGAATGCCCCTGTTAAAAGACAACCATGATCCTTGAATGGCTAGTAAAAAAAAAAATAAAATAAAAAAGAAGACAACCACAAGAGTGGGAGGCTGCCGCAGTTGGAGCGGCCGCACAGATGCCAGGCATTGCGGCCAGGGCCAGCGTGGGGCCTCACTTGCAGCTGTGCCAAAAATATCTATGCTGGTGACTCACTGCCTCTGGACTTCCAGCTTTCAATGACAACAGAGAACGTCAAATGCTGAGGCTATAGGGGGACAGGCCAGTTTTGAGCCCTGCAGCCAACTTCCTTCTAGTGTGGTGTGAGGCTGGAGTCTTGCTGTTCTTTTCTGGAATGAGGTGTGTGCTCAGATCCAGCCCATCAGAGTCACATTTAAATGGCAGACCAGTCACTGCGTCGCCCGTTCATACCCTGCTCACGGCTCCATCTGGGAACTCTACCTCATGCTGCAAACAACCCTGCGTCCTCTGATCCCCACTCTCCCCTACCCCTTCCACGTTCCTCTTGGCCTGCTGCTGGGACCATATTTTGTCGCTTATCTAACACAAAATAAACAGAGCAATCTGGAGCTAATTTAAGTGGTTTACCATATCAGGATACAGCCGGGAAAGATTTTAAGAAAAAGGCTCAACAGGAACAATAGTGCTGTGAAGTGGAGCAGCGGCGGTGGGAGCACAGGAAGGCAGCTCCAGCCGGCCTGGCAGACAGCTGTCAGCCCCTCCAATAACAAGCCCGCAGCCAAAGCAAACGCGCAGGCTCTGTGCAGGCAGCTCCCTGAGCACCAACAATGGAAACAAGAGATGAGAGGGCGTTCTTAGCTAACGGCTGAGTGTCAGGGCCACCAGTCTCTGGGGAGTCGATGCTCCCAACCAAGTCCTTCAGCAAGGACTGCAGAGGAATCGCTGAAGAGGCAACACTTCATCTCTCTACAACCCTGGCCAAGACTTTTTTCTTTTTGACATGGATGCATACACACATGCTGGCTTTCCCTTGACTTATGAATCCAGCAAGGTCTGCAGAGGAACATCTGTTTTTGACATCAATTTCTTCCACTCTGCAGGCTGTTGGGCTTTTTTAACTCTTTGGGGTCCTCTGGCTAGACCTTAAATTTCCTGGTGCAACTTGACAGAGGTGAGAGGGCTAGAGGGAGTTAAATAAAGATATGTGCTGTCTTGAAAAAAACTTGCAAATGCTTTATATATTAAACCAAAAGAAAAAAAAAAAACCCACTTGGATCAAGCTCTTGTCAAAGATCCAACAAATTAGGTTAACTGTATAATCTCTAATGGCAGTGACATTTCATGCAAGGGATATTGAATTAGAAGCATGGAGACTTGGGACTCTCAGTCCTGCCACTCCAAAAGATTTCTGGGTCGAAGTTTCCTTACCTAGACCTAGAAGCCATTATCTGCTTCTTCATCTTTTGATTTATAAGGTTAGATTAGGCTAACATCTTACCAGTGACTGCTCAACTTGGTAAAGATTTCTCTTTGGTAAGAGCAAACTTTAAGCCTATTATAAAACAATTCCATTCATTTGAAAGTAACATTAAAAAGTAATCTGGGGTTTGGCGCCTGTAGCTCAGAAGCTAGGGAGCCGGCCACATACACTGGAGCTGGCAGGTTCAAACCCAGCCCGAGCCTCCCAATCAACAATGACATCTACAACCAAAAAAACCAAAACAAACAAACAAAAAAAAATAGCCAGGTGTTGTGGCAGGTACCTGTACTCCCAGCTACTTGGGAGGCTGAGGTAAGAGAATCACTTGGGCCCAAGAGTTTGAGGTTGCTGTGAGCTGTGATGCCACAGCACTCTACCAAGGGCAACTAGTAAAACTGTGTCTCTTAAAAAATAGAATTAAATTAAAAAGAAAAAAAGTAATCTAGGTCCACATTTTAAGTAAAAGAATGCCATCTGAAAACTCCCACAAAAACGAACACATAAGAAATAGAAATTAAATAAATGTTTTATTATTAACTGTTCTATCTATCATGTGTCATAGTAGATCACTGAAATACCATCAATTATCAAAGTTTCCATGATTTTTGAACTTAAGACAAAACCTTTGCTGTGCAATTGGGCAAGAGATATGAATAAGTCTCCTTTTTTTTTTTTTTTTAAAGGCAAAGTCTCACTTTATTACCCTGGCTAAAGTGTCCTAGTATTATAGCTCATAGCAACCTCAAACTCTTGATCCTCTTGCCTCAGCTTCATGAGGAGCTGGGACTACAGGCATCTGCGACAACGCCTGGCTAGTTTTTCTATTTTTAGTAGAGATGGGGGTCTCACTCTTGTTCAGGTTGGTCTTGAACCCCTGAGCTCAAGCCATCCACCCACCTCAGCCTCCCTGAGTGTTAGGATTATAGGCATGAGCCACTGTACCCAGCACGAATAGGCCTTCTAAGAGAAGAAAAAAATGAGGAAAATAAAGGAAAAAAAAAAAAAATAGGATGGCTGGGAAGTATCCCCTATGGAAATGCAACATCCCTTCCATTTCCAGACCAAGTAAATTCAGACAATGATTACTTCAAAATTTCTGAGCACGCTATAAACCAGAACAAAATCACCACCACCAACAAAAATCTCCCAACTGCCTGAAATATATAATCTTTCTAAAACATCTCCCAAATAATAGCATGTAGAATCACCTAGAAGGCTCGTGAAAACACAAGTTGCCGAGTCCCATTTCCAGAGTTTCTGGTCTAGGGAGGCGTCGGAGAATTTGCCTTTCTAGCAAAACTAGAACCACTAGAACCACTGCTCCAGAGAGAGATTTGATGGCCACTATGTATCTTTTTGTTATTGTTCTTTTGAATCACTGGTCAAGGCGAATAGTAAAACTGGCAAAATAGATAAGAAACAAATGGGTACTGAGTCAAATCCAGAAAATTCAGAAAAGCTACACAAAGAGACAATGGCTAGGTTTTAAGTTCTGTAAGGAGTAAATTATAATAGTACTATGGTTACTTTCTGAAGGATAAAACTGTCCTTACTTAAGGATGAAAAGGTGTGGCAAAGGGGAAGTTTTCATAATAACGAGTCTCCCGGGGTCTAGACCTTACACCAGTGGTTGTCATTCTGGCTACATGGTAGCATCACTTGAGCAACTGGAACCTTGAGGGGGAGCTTTCTAGGTGACCTGGAAGCACAGGGAAGATTGTGAACCTGCCCTGCAGAAACGAGGGAGTGTTGAAACATGGAGAGGCACAGCTTTTCATGGATAAAGCTTTGAATTCCATGACTAGATCACAACATCTTCACATGACAATGATGAGGTAAAGAAAAATTAAATGGCATTGGAGAGGCTGCGCAGTGAGTTAGGGGCAAAGCCACAACTAACCATCTAAATCTCTGTCTGCAATTTCAATAATAATTAAAAAGGGACAAAAAGGAGGTACTTAGGAAGAATCTAGAATAGAAAAACTCGGTACTCAACAGTAAGATCCATTATCATGGTCAAAACCATTATCAGTGGTTTCATTCAAAGTATCCATTTTAGGAAAGTGAAGAGTCAACAGGTTTTCCTCAATTCTGAAACTTTAATGTAACCAGGCCTTCGTTATCTACAACCTAAGTGGTTCCAGTAAGGTTGGTTACTGACGCTATTATAGTACACAAAGACCATGCATATTTGAAGAAAAAAGGAAAAAGACAGAAGACAGGACTACACTGATGGTATCTGGCAACCTCTCCAGCTCACAGGCATGCTTCTCTCCAGCGAGCAGTTTCTGACACTCCATCAGCGATACCATCGTATTGCACTGAGAGAGGTTGGCCAGGAGGAAAGTGAGGTCATGGAGTGATCCGGCCAGGCCCACAGCTTGTCTGTGACTCAGGCTACTTTATGGGACTCAAAGCGAATTAAAACTGCATTTTAAAAGCTGTATCTTCCACATGGTTCTCATCACTGTTTTTGGCCAGCAGGAAAAGGACCTGTCAGTTTTATCTGCAGGAGGTAAAAAGGAACAGCACATTTCAGGGGAAAGCAAATAAACATATTTGCCACGGTGGTTTCAGATTTACCAACACAGTAGGTGGGTCAGGCTGCAAAGCACTGATCCAAACCATCACAACAGCGACAACTCACTCAACCCACATGATGTCGCTCAGCAGTGCAAGGCATGTTCTGAGCTCATGACGTGGCAGAGAGATCAGACAGGAGCTTCCCAACCATCTGATGAAGGCACCTACTTGCTAAAAACATTTTCCTCATTGGATCAATTTGCAATACCCCTCCATTTCCATTTCTTTTTCTTTTCTTTCTTTTGAAACAGGGTCTCACTCTGCCATCGTGGTGCAGTGGGGTCATCGGAGCTCACTGCAGCCTCCAACTCCTGGACTAAGTGATTCTCCTGCCTCAGCCTCCTGAGTAGCTGGGACTACAACTGAGCCACCATACCGAACTAATTTTTCTATCTTTTGCAGAGACAGAATCTCACTGTGTTGTCCAGACTGGTCTTGAATTCCTGGCCTCAAACGATCCTCCTGCCTCAGTCTACCAAAAAGCTTGGGATATAGGCATTAGTCATTGCGACCAGCCAATTTCTTAATAAAAACCAAATACATAGTCAGAAATAATTTTTAAAGCAGGTTTTCTGAAAGAATATTCAAGTCATTAGAAAAAATCACTGTATCGTTTCATCACTTGAATAAAAATCTTCTCAGAACTAGGACTCAGCAAATGCTTGGGATCCTTAAAGACTGTTTCCTGGTCAGGCAGAGCAGAGCTGCCTTTACCACTCTTCTTCCAACCAGCCCCAAACTGTGATGTGAACCAGGCTTTCAAATTAACTTTAATTCACTTTGAGTTTCATAAAGGAGGCTGAATCCCAGACAAACGTAGCAAGTTGGGGTAGACGTAGTATTTTTCTTATCCTGTCATGTGACAGAACTTATTTATTTCATTTGATTCTCAAGCTTCTCATGCTACAATCAAATACAAATGTGGCTCCTATTGGTTTATTTTATAAACGTCAGTTAGAGCTTGATCTACCATTCAATGTTACATATTTGTGTTTGTTCCTAAAATCCACAGGCTGGTCATCTTAGATACAGCCCAATTATTCTCTGCCACTGTGTGTAAGTGTTTATGCCAAAGTATCATGTTAAGGTACCCAAGATTTTAGCAAAAAAAAGAAAGAAAAAAAAAAAAAAGAACTTTCTTTGCTAGCTGTAGTCACCCAAATCATGACTTTGAAATGAATGCTATTGTTAAAATCCATGTTTTTGAAGAATTTTTAATTTCAGAAAAACTTCCACCATGCAAAGTTAAATACAGTAGAACCTCCATAGCTGACCACCTCCTTAAGTTGATCTTATCATCATAGACTGGACATACACCACATGTACATGTCAGTACAGTAGGCCTAGATCCTTATGGTGAGCACTTCTATATGTTGACCAGTTTGTTACAGTTGCTTGGCCAACTTACAGAGGTTCTAATGTATTTAACTTGGGAGTAGGATGGTATTAATTTACATTTTCCTCTTTATATTATTCACAGTTTTCTAAGTTTCTACCATGATCATATATTAATTTTTTTTGTTGTTGAGACAGAGTCTCACTTTGTCACCCTTGGTAGAGTGCTGTGATGTCATACCTCACAGCAGCCTCAAACTCTTGGGCTCAGGAGATTCTCTTGCCTCAGCCTCCCAAGTAGCTGGGACTATAGGCGCCTACCACAATGCCTGGCTATTTTTAGAGATGGGGTCTCCCTGTTTCTCAGGTTGGTCTCAAACACATAGGCTCAGGCAATCCACCTGCCTTGGCCTCCCAGAGTGCTAGAATTACAGGCACTAGCTACTGCAGCTGGCCACACATTAATTTTTTTTTTTTCAAAAATATGATTAAAGTAATTTTCAAATAAAACTAATGAAGCTACTAAAGATTTCTTCAGAAGCTGATATTAAATCTAAAATAAGCATGGCCCAGGCTGGAGTACAATAGCATAATCATAGCTCAATGCAGCTTTGAATTCCTGGGCTCCAGCGATCCTTCTGCCTCACCCTCCCTAGTAGCTGGGACTATAGGCACATGCCACTGCTCTAGCTAATGTTTTTATTTGTATATTTTGTAAAGACAGGGTCTCACTATGTAGCCCAGGCTGATCTCACACTCCTGCTCTCAAGTGATCCTCCCACCTCAGCTTCTCAAAGTGCTGGGATTTCAGACATGAGCCACTGTGCCTGGCCAAAAGTATTAAATGTTAATTCACAAAGAAGAAATAAACTAGAGAGTATTACCGTCTTTTTTTTAGAGAGAGAGAAAAGTAACATTATGAAGCCATCTTATTAAACAATATAAAATGAAACAAGCTCTCAATATCTCCACCAATCTTTCCCAGTACCGTACCTTGTTAGAACAGAATGGCTCACGTATCAGCATGGAGTGGCTGCCAGAGAAACCTCATTATTTACTGTATTTCATGAAAGTCTTCTTAGGTCCCAACATTTCTGTTAATTGTCTAGTCATCTGCTAAGCAATGAACTACTTTCTTTAGCTCCTTGTTCCTCACAAGTGTATTTTTGCCTAGAAGAGATGTAATTCAATTCTAGCAGAAACTTTCCCTTTTGTCCTATAAATCTAGTCTTTACTGTCAACGTACAATCAGTTTGGTTTCTGTTTCCCCTTCTTTCCTGTAAACTTTCTTGAGTTATCTGATAATTGCTTGACCAACTAACTAGTGCTGCCATTTCTAATTAAAATTGCAACAATCTAGCTAGTTGACATTTCTAGGCCCTTGGCTTTCTTTTTTCCCCTACATTCTCAATTATATCATTAAGAACTTTTCTGAATTATATTGACACTGTAACTAAAAGGAGACCAGTGATTCCAAGAAAAGACCCTCTACATTGAGGATCATGATTAGTAAAACACTTTGTTCAAGGCTGAGGCAAGCTAACTCTAAACTAAGAGAAAAGACATCTCAGAGGCAATAATGCAAAAGATCAGATAGGCTTTCTATCAAACGTGAAGACTGCCTTAACTGGGGAGAAAAGAAAAAGAGGGACAGAACACAGGTAAAATGGAATCAGACACCCATCAGATCTAAGTGGATGTTTACTAGCTTATTATAGGTTGAATATCCCTTATCCAAAATGCTTAGGACCAGAAATGTTTCAGATTGGGGATTCTTTTTTCAGATTCTAGAATATGTTTATATACATAATGAGATATCTCGAGGATGGGGCCCATATCTAAACATAAAATTCACTTATGTTTCATATACACCTATATACATAGCCTAAAAGTAATCTTATATAGTATTTTTTAATGATTTTGGGCATGAAATAAAGTTTTGACCGCAACCCCCATGACACGAGGTCAGGTGTGGAATTTTCCTCTTGTGACACTATGTTGGTACTCAAAGGTTTCAGAGTTCAGAGAATTTCAGATTTTGGATTTTGAATTAGGGATGCTCAATCTCTATAGCCCTTATGTAACCTTAGTTTGTGACTTCATTAACACTTTGAGATTAGCGTGTATCACACATCTTCTCTAAGAAGAACGATTCACTGTAGAATTATTTAAGCTTTAGATGAGGATAACATGTGGTGAGACATGACTCCCATAAAATCCAAAGTATCCCAGATACGTACATGTCACATGTGAACAGCTGACAATAATCACAAACTCTGACCTACATTTCTTTTTCTTATTATTTCAGATTGATACAAGAGTACAAAGAATTAGGTTACATTTTTTGTATTTGTTAGGCAGAGTCCAAGTTGCAGTTAAGCCCTTCACCCAGGAGGTGCACTTTCCCTTACATTAGGCCTGTTGGGTGGTAGTGCCCCAAACCCCCTCCCTGCTCTCCCTCCCTCTCCCCCCTATTTGGATGTAGTTATGTTTTTCTCACGTGGGAGTATAGTTGTTCATCTCTTGGTTTCATATTAGTGTTGAGTACATTGGATATTTGCTTTTCTATTCTTGTGATACTTTACTTCAAAGGATGTTCTCCAAATCTATCCAGGTAAGTAAACTGTACACGGTTTATTAATCTATTCATGGATTGATAGGCACCTGGGTTGATTCCACATCTCAGTGCTTATGAATTGAGTTGTGATAAACATTCTGGTGTGTATGTCCTTATGGTAAACTTATTTTTATTCTTCTGGGTAGATACCTAGTAATGGGATTGCGGGATCAAATGGAAGGTCGACTTTTAGTTCTTTGAGAATTCTCCATACTTCTTTTCATAAAGGTTGTATTAGTTTGCAATCCCACCAGCAGGGTAGAAGTGTTCCCTTTTCTTCACATCCATGCCAGCATCTGCAGGTTTGGAACTTTGTGATGTGGGCTATTCTCACTAGGGTTTGGTGATATCTCAAGGTGGTTTTGATTTGCATTTTGACTCATGATGAATAAAAGATTTAAGTCTAAGACGTGAAACAATAAAAACTCAGGGGGAAAATTCTTGATGTCAGCCCAGGGAAAGATTCTATGAAGAGGATTCCATTGGCAACTACAGCAACAACAAAAACAGATAAATGAGACTTAATCATGCTAAAAAGCTTCTGCACAGCTAAGGACACAATAATTAAAGCAAACAGACAACCTTCAGAATGGGAAAAAAATATTTGAATGTTACGAATCTGACAGAGGGCTAATAACCAGAATCTACAGAGAACTCAAACTAATCAACAAAAAAAGAGCAGTCTGATTTAACACTGGGCAAGAGACAGGAACAGCACTTTCTCAGAAGAAGATAGACGAATGGCCAGCAAACATGAAAAAATACTCATCTTTCCTGCCCTACATTTCTTATAAGGCTCTTTTCAGGTCTGCAGAAGCTTCCTATGCAAGTTCAAAGGCAGAGAGGAAGCCAAGCTACATTGAGGTGCACTAACTGATGATTAAAAAGAGGAACAGTGGCCCAAAGATCCTCTCTGGCCTATTCTGCTCCAGAACAAAGAAAACTAGACCTGGGTGCATGGACAAACATTCTTTAGTCTAAAGTTGAGAGTGAATTTAATTAAATTTCTGGGTTAATATGATAACACTAAACGTGCCTGTCTTCTGGGAATTTGTAGGTAGAAAAGAGGCCACTGAGCAAATGACACCCAGGAATCCTTTCCCAAGACCCCTGCTTCCTTCCCATCCCCAAAGGCATCTTTGTCTTACTGACCAAATCCAAAAGATAAGAAGGAAGCCACAATATCCGTTTGTTTTGCAGATTAAATGTTACCTTCATGCCAAGTTTTCTCCTTTAAATTTATCATTTCCCTATTAAGCTGTATCATTTATCATGTCCTAAAAGCAATACGCACATCTAAGGAAATCCACTTAGTAACTGGAGGATGTTATTTACTCATGGGGAGATCTTTCTGGCCTGTTTTCTACAAGTTATTATAATCAACACATAAATGCATATCTATTATGTGCCAGTGTTCCAAGCACCAGGAATGACAGAGTGGTGAATAAGACAGATAAGGTCTCTGCTCCTATGAAGCTTTAATTCTGGTGAAAGTGACAAGTGATAAGCAAAGAAAGAGAAAAACAGTTAAAAGAATTGCCGCTGTATGACAGGATAAACCATGAAGGGGCAGAAAGGGACCGTATCAGGTGGGGAGAGGAGCGGACTCGTGAGTTGAGAATGACCAGTGTCTGCCCACTGAAGGTCAGACACAGACCAAAGCAGAGGGAGCTCAAGTTCAAAGGCCCCCTCTAACACAAAGCTAGGTAGTGGGAGACACTATGCCAAAACCTCTTTTAAATTAAAGACTATACTAACTATAGTCCTGATAGTTTTCTGTTGCCAAGAAAAATACCAGCTAAATGATACTTAGCAAGAAAGCATAAGGGAACTTCAAATCAAATTATTTTATTATCATCACTTGTCTTCCTACTTAATTTTCTTGAAATTGATTTATATGATAGGATGCATGGCCATGTGAAATTTTGTTGTGAATGCAACTGTATTTATAGGTGGCCTATTAAACTACAGGTTCTGAGGGAATCAAGAAAAACTGGATACTCTCCAATCAAATTTGGCCCCGGTCAGTTAATTTCAGATCAGAAAGTTACAAGGGAGCAAAACCAAGAGAAAGATATAACTAAAACTGTTACCGCACTTCCTTGAGTTGGTTCACCAGCATCATGACACAGCCTTTCAACACTAAATAGGATTAATTCATAGTTTCTAACTATAAGTTTGAATCAGGTATACAGAATAGATTTATTAGTAAATATAGACTTGTTCTTTCTCTTAGGAATTCTTTCTTCTTCTATATATAACAAATAAAGATTCTACTTGTAATTTTATAGTTAATATACGCATTTACACATAGGGATTTTTTTTAACATAAGATATTAAAACTCCAACTCAGAATACTTCCATGAATACTTCAGAATAAACCATGAAGGGGCAGAAAAGGACCATACATGTTGTCAGGGTTTTTTATTATTATTATTATTATTAAGTTATCATTATGTGGAATTAAACTTCACGGAAACTTCAAGAACGTTTCCATTCTATTTATTGCACAATGTACCTAATTTGATTTTAAAGCCCTTTCATATATTTAAAATACATTTTAAAAATCTCAAATAGTTTTAGATATACAAAAGAATTCACAGAGTTCCTGTGACCTCAAGTCCAGTTTCCCCTAACCCTAACATCTTACATTAATATATTACTCCCATATATTTTGGGTAGCAAAAATCTCAATTTCATTTGTGCGTACCCACAGGACACATACATATGGCTAAAGAACTTTCAACTCAATATGATATTTCTAAAAATTATAATCTTTCAAGACCTCTTCCTAATGCCTTATTTTTTAGAATATCAGTGATTTATTAAATTAAGTAATTCTTCTCCAGGTATTTTTAGAGTCAATTTTTTTTACCAGAAGGTCACTACCAAATAATTATCTAATTAGCAAAAACATTTTTTTCTCAGTTCAAAAAGTAATTAGAAATTACAACCATAAAAAGGTGCTAATTGGGTTTTCACAGAAGTGCTTCATTCTCTGCTGATGAAGGTTGCCCTAATTAATCCTTTCTCTTCAGCATGACAAGACCAATATAAAATGCTATAGTTTGAGTGATAGTAAAGGAGAAGAAACAAACAAATCGAGTAAGCTTTGGGACTTTTCCCTAAGTGTGAGACTTCCTATAGATGGGCACAATTTTTTAATACAGGAAGCCAGGAACGCCATTCTCTAGTCTGGGAGAAGGAAGGGGTGAGCCAGGGAGAATGAAGCTCAATCTGTCCTCCTGGGAATGCCTCTGAGTTACTGCGGGCCCTGATGTGCCAGTGGGTCTGTGACAGCCCACACTGGAGATTGGTCACAACGGGGCAAGTGGTAGGGGCATCAAATGATGTGTACTCACCACAAATGGCAGCACCTGGCAACACCCTGAGATTCCTGAATATGCAGAGACTGCCACTGCCAGCAGCTGCAGGCAGAGTTAAAGTCACAGTCCAAACGTCCACAAGAGTTTGGTCAAGTTTGATTCACTTCTGTGTGCTCGGCACAAAGCCTTTCACAGGGGATCCACTGAAAGAATATTTGTTAAAGACATGGACAAGTGAAGAGTTCCCCCTAAAATAACCACAGAGGTTTTGAGTCATGTGCTCAGGAGCCCAGAAATCAAGGGCTTTCCAGTAAAGTAACCAGGAAGGTCTCATCCGAATTCAGGGCTGCGGCCCACTGCTGTGCAGTACCCAGACTCCCGCTCAGCAAGGCACTGTCCAAGGGAGCACAAAGGCATTTTCAAGGAAAAAGGGCTGGCTGCCTTACATCCCAACCCCCAAGAGCAGGAGGGAAGGGGCAGAGGGGTGCCCACTACATACGAATTCTGGAAATGGTAATAAGGCCGTTCCTTAGGAAATAAACCAGGTCGCTGGAGGGCAGGGATAAAGGAGACCAGCTTAAGTTTCATTCAAATGCACTTGTAATTTTATTTTATTTATTTTTTACTTTTTTTTTTTTGGAGACAGAGCCTCAAGCTGTCGCCCTGGGTAGAGTGCTGTGGCATTACAGCTCACAGTAATCTCCAACTCCTGGACCCAAGCGATTCTCCTGCCTCTGCCTCCCAAGTAGCTGGAATTACAGGCACCTGCCATAACGCCTGGCTATTTTTTGGTTCCAACCGTCATTGTTGTTTAGCGGGCCCAGGCTGGATTCAAACCCGGTAGCTCAGGTGTATGTGACTGGTGACTTAGCCACTTGAGCCACAGGTGCGGAGCCGCGCTTGTAATTTTAAAATTTTGTACTTTGCACATTATTTGCTCAAAAGATAAAACAAATTATTCTTTCCTACAGTGCATCTTACAAGGGTACATGTGAAACTTACTAAATGTAGAATATAAATGTCTTAACACAATAATGAAGAAAATGCCAGGAAGGCTATGTTAACCAGTGTGAGGACAATGTCAAATTATATATAAAACCAGTGCATGGTCCCCCATGATTGCATTAATGTACACAGCTATGATTAATAAAAAATAAAAAAAAGAAAAAAGAAAAAGAATTCTGAATGAATTCACTTATCTGGAACCAGATTGCCTGTACAGTAATCTGAGGAACACTTCAAACAGGAGGCAGGGTGGAAGTGAGGGGTGGAGAGCCACAGTGGACTCCAGGGCCCTCTGCACTGCTGGTCAGGGCTGTCCATGAGGGCTGTCAGGGCCACGAGGCTGGGGAGAACCAGGGTCTGCACCTCCATCTCAAGGGAGGGGAGAGCGCCCCTCAGTGCAGGGACCTTGTAGGGCGCTGCTATCTCTCTGGTGTCCAACCCCAAATCTGAACCCTTGCAGCCCCTAAAACCCTTCTGTGCTTCTGCTCCTCAGAGCACCAGCAGCAGCAGTTCTTCTACCCAGAGCCCTTGGCTCAGGTTGAAATGCAGCTCTCCCCTGAGGACGGTGCTTCCCCTGGCAGCCTTGCTGCTCATTTCTGCACTTCCTAACGTTTTCCCACCCTAACGTTGCCACACCCCAGGCTGGAAGCTCTTGCCATCAGACTATATTACTGACTCAACCACTTTACTACAGAGGTTTGTAAATTCCTGGATCGGTCTGGCTACATTCCTTGAAGATTTAAAGACTCAGCAACCTAGTCTCTCTCTGGTACTGTGTCTGTCATAATCTTTGATCATTTCAATATTGACACAGATGAGCCTTCCCAAAACCTGGACCTGAAATGAGACAATCTTTTCTCCTTCAAAGATGTAATCTTTCCCCTTGCTATAGTAACCTAATCCTACAGTTACACCCTAGATATTACGTTTGCCCGGGCGTGGTGGCTCAAGCCTGTAATCCTAGCACTCTGGGAGGCCAAGGTGGCTGGATCCCTTCAACTCAGGAGTCTCAGACCAGCCTGAGTAAGAGTGAGACACCATCTCTACTAAAAATAGAAAAAAATTAGCTGGGTGTTATAGCTGGTGCTTGTAGTCCCAGCTACTCAGGAAGCTAAGTAAGGCAAGAGGAGTGCTTGAGCCCAGGAGTCTGAGGTTGCTGTGAGCTATGGCGCCACTCTAGCCTGGGCAACAGAGTAAGACTCTGTCTCAAATTAAAAAATTGTTGTAAATATTTGTAAATCCTCTACAAAGTCAATTTTAAGCATCACATGCTCCAATCACCACTAGCCCCATTTCCAATTTACTTCTTATAGAACAGAGCTGTTCAAAACAGTAGCCACTCGGCACTTGTGGTCACTGAGCACTTGAAGTATGACTACTCTGAATTGAGATGTGTTGTAAGTATGAAATACACACCAGGTAAAATATGGCAAGTATGAAATATACAAGGTAAAAATACCTTGTATTTTTTTTTTTTTGTAGCTTTTGGCCGGGGCTGGGTTTGAACCCGCCACCTCCAGTATATGGGGCCGGCTCCCTACTTTGAGCCACAGGTGCCACCCAGATCTTGTATATATTTTTTTAAAAACTGTAAAATATCTCATCGATCACTTTTACATTGATTATATGTTGAAATAATATTTTGGATATAAATAATCAACATCTAAAAAATTACTAAAATTAATTTTACCTGTTTCTTTTTAGTTTTCAAAAATGTGGCTATTTCAAATTATATATGTGAAAAAAATTGAAATCGTATCAAATATCTTTTCTGACCACAATGGTGGGGAACTAGAAATTAATAACAGGAGAAAATTTACAAATTCACAAATACAGTATGTGGAAAATAAACAAGATGCTCCTGAACAACCAGTTAAAGAAGAAATCAAAAAGAAAATTAAAAAATATCCTAAGGCAGATCATTTTTCTTTTCCAAATGTGTTTCTTACCCTCCACTTGTATATACGCACAAGGAGAAAGATCCGTGGACCATTACTTCTATACCTGCACACACACTGCCAAGGTTCTATTGTTCAAATTTTGAATGCTTAACAAAACACATCTTGAATGACAGTTGGGTGTCTCCAAGGAAGAGGCTGCTGATGTCTGCTCCCTTCTAAATCTTCAGACTTGGAACATTTTATTATCCTGACCCATAATTTCCTTCTCATTTACAATTCTCAGCAAGATCTTCAGTTGATGTTTACACAGATCATGTTCTAATCCCCAGGAAAACAGTCTCTGCATTTGGTGTAAAAAGTGATCTTGCTTAGGCTCCAAAATCAATTAATACTTCAAGGCTTGGGAAAATATTATCAACAAAGGACAGCCATCCAAGGAAAAAAGTAAATAAATTTCTGCAGAGAAAATAAATGCCATTGGTTTTCAGTCACGCATAGCAATAAAACTGATTAAATTCCTCACAAATGCAAGCAGACAAAGCAGTGGGGATGTGACAATGAAGTTCTCGTAGCTTCACAGCAACTTTGCCTCTGCGGACCTAACAAAGATGACTAAGCCTAAGTCCTTTTTATTACTATTGAGAGGAAACTAAAAGTATTAAGATCAATAATTCAATTCTCCTTTACCTTTCTTCCCTTTCTATATATTAATAACTACATTACTAAACAAAGCACAATGTAGAATTTAAGTAAAAAAAAAAAAAATGCAGCTAAAATGAGATATACCTCCTTGCCTTCCAGAACAGAACTGTTTTTTTTTTTTTTTTTTGGCTGGGGCTGGGTTTGAACCCGCCACCTCCAGGATATGGGACCGGCACTCTGCTCCTTTGAGCTACAGGCGCCGCCCCAGAACAGCACATTCTGTTGCAAACAAAAGACACATTCGTACTCCTATAGCCATGTGATACCATGAATGCAGTAGCTGAACTGGAAAACAAAAGATCTAAATTCCCAAACCATTTCTGTCTCTGTTCCCCTGTGCTTTACTACAACCTCCCTGTACTGATTTCCCTATTTTAAAAAAGGTGGTAATTATTTCTAATCTACCCGAGAGAAGTAGAAGACAAAGCATGCTTTACAACAAGGGCAATTTTTGAAGACTTAGAAAATAACAGCTTTCTCTTTGGAAAAGATTATTTCAAGGGCAAGTGTACTGGCTCACACCTGTAATCCTAGCATTCTGGAAGGCCAAGAATTCCTTGAGCTCAGGAGTTCAAACCAACCTGAACAAGAGTGAGACCCCCTCTCTACTAAAAATAGAAAAAAATAGCCAGTTGTTGTGGTGGGTGTGTATAGTCCCAGTTACTTGGGAGGCTGAGGCAGGAGAATCACTTGAACCCAGGAATTTGAGGTTGCTGTGAGTTGGGCTGACACCATGGCAATCCAGAGTGAGACTGTCTTAAAAAAAAAAAAAAAAAAAAGAAAGAAAGATTATTTATATTTTATGGAGAATATTTTTTACTAATAGAGAATTTGTCCAAAGAATTATTTTATAATCATAAAAAAGAAAAAGATTCCTGGGGCGGTGCCTGTGGCTCAAAGGAGTAGGGCGCAGGCCCCATATGCCCGAGGTGGCAGGTTCAAACCCAGCCCCAGCCAAAAACTGCAAAAGAAACAAAAAAGAAAAAGATTCCTGAACATGCATGCAGTAGCCTTAAGAGTATCTTTGAACTATACAGGCACTAATGATGAAAATTTCAAAGAAAAGGTATTATACAACATAGGCATTAAATAACACTGATTCAGAATCCCCTAATCTTATTACATATTATAACAATTTTTCTTCTGGCACCAAGAAGGAAGAGGTATCACATCACAGTGAACAAGTTAAACATTCTGGGTTTTCTCTGGGGCCACTGAAAAATGCTTTCTTGCTCCCTTCGATGTCCATCTTGCCACATTCTTCATTGATTAAGTAACATGGGGTACGATTGTGGTTCTTACCCAAGAGTCTTTCTGCATGTTGAAGCCCACTAGACCTATGGACTTCAAGTAATGAAGCATGAAACTTCCTGCTGCTTCTTTTTTAGTTTGTTTGTTTTTAAGCATTCCAACTCCATATTCATATAACTAAATGAATTGCATTTTTTCAATGGAGTCACTGTAAGCCAGTATCCTCATTTCAAAAATGATGCTCAAAACTGTTTTTGGAAATGCCTTCTAAGCCAGATAATGAGCCTTCATCAGCAAAATGACCTCATCACTCATGACTCCAGAGAGGTATGTTAAACAGAAACAGCAATTGCCTTGTAGATCCTGATAGTCTACTCTGTATTATTCCCATCTTATCCTGATCACTGAAAGAGAAAATATTCAATAAATAATCCCCAGGGAACTCCCAAGAGGTATAACCTATTGCAATTATGTAGCTACAAACTAAGGTAGCACTGCCCAAGGAAAATAGAATGTAATATTAAATATTTAAATATAATTTCAAATTTTCTAGTATCTACATTTTAAAAGGGTTAAGAAAATATGAATATGAACTTTAATAATACATTTTATTCAACTCAATGTATAAAAGAATGATCATTTCAGAGGCAGTGCCTGTGGCTCAAAGGAGTAGGGCACCAGCCCCATATGTCAGAAGTGGTGGGTTCAAATCCAGCCCCGGCCAAAAAAAAAAAAAACTGCAAAAAAAATTATCATTTCAACAAGTAATCAATATGAAAAGTTATTGAGATATAATTTTTCATTTTTTAATAACAAGTTCAACCCAAGCTTGCTGAAAACATAGGAATAGCATGGGGCAAGGACCTGGGGACAGCAGGGGATCTGAGGAACCAGAAGACGGGAATGGCATGCTTAGGACCAGTAGGGGAGAATGAAGAGAACACTGCAGACTCAGGACATGCCTCCAGAGACCCTTAATTTCATTATCCTGGGAAACCGAGGCAGCCGGGCCTCTGGCGACAATCCGGCCCAGATCTGTTCATGGAGACGCTTCATGTGTGTCTGGTGGTGGCACAGCCTTTAGGGGGCCCCACAGTAACCACCATCAAGACTGGCCATCCAGCAAATGTGGTGTGTGACGAGTCCAAAGTGCCTGGGCCTCCAACCGGGGTGGTCTAACAGACAGCTCAGCAAAGACCTGCCAGGGGCCACCTCCTGCAGGCAGATAGGAGGAGCCACAGCTTGTGCCTCAAAGTCCAAGTAAGGACTTGGGGGTCGCTGTACAATTCTGATCGCTGTTCATTTTTGCTATTTTTATAAATGGACAGATGAAGTTAATCTCTTTTAAAGAATTTTAAATTCTTCCATCAAAGGATCAGAAGGAAGAGGATAAGCCTGATATTTTGAACTTGAAAAAATTCATGAAATTAATTGTATTGTTACATAATTTACCCTAATTTTAATATAAATTTTTTTTTAAATTATTAACCAGTTGAATTGCTTATCTTCCCCTCATATACCCAGGAAAACAAACATTTCAGGAAGATATGCCCTTTAACTCTTGTGATTTGGGGTACCTCTTTGAATACCAATGGAAAGGGTGGCCTGGCAGAGTCACCAGGCCCACCACACACCTTGCTTTCCTCTTCCCCACCCCTGTGTGTGCCACTCTGCATTCCCCAAATGTTCTGCTCTCTGCATCCATTCACCTACCCATGTCTCAGCCCTCCTCCCAGCACACTTTAATTTATACATATCTCCCCTGGGAAGCCTCCCCTTAAAGTTTTAAGGGCAAGTAGCCCTCGCCCTTAAAACTTCATCTTTCTGTTCCGACCTGGAATTACGACCTGTGCAGGTGGGTGGACGAGTCTAGAATCTAGGCACACTACTGCATCTCAGACAGTCCTGGAGTTCTTTGCCAGACACTGGGCTCAACTAGTGGCCCAGCATAGTTTTTGGTTCCCTCCCTTACCGGTCACTCTCCTGTCAGTAACATTTCTCCTTATATTAAGTGATCTTCAGACTGGAGGGCAGGGAATAAACACAGCCCTTTCTTTCAAGGGATGGATCTTGACCTCAGATATGGGAAAGGCCTTCTCCACACTGCACACTGGCCTGACCATCTCTTCACCTGCAGGGAAATCTGATACATAAGTGTCCCACTGAATTCAAGACCACTATCACTAAGCTAGGTGGTTTTTAAGACATGAGACTGTATCTTATTTAGCTTTGGATCTCCTCAGGACCTACACATTGTTTTAAATAAAATACAATATGGAGGCACACTTGTTAGAGTCATGCTTGTTAAATGATTATGTTGACCAAAAAAAAAAAAAATGATGAGTGGTCAGGTGACCCTGCACAGTCACAGCCTGATGCGCACACCTGCCACAGGCACCAAGCAGGCCACGCCCTCCAGGACTCACACCTGTGAGCTGCCTGTACCACACACAGGCACTCAGGGACAAGGTTTCCATCAGCCCCCACTACTTAGCCTCTGCTACTGTCTCCATATATGAGAAGGACCTTCTACCACAAATGGGACACTAAAGTGAGACTTTAAAACTGCACATACCACCAGCATCGTCAGTCTAAACAGAGCACCTCCTCCACCCCCACTTCTTTAAAACTTCTAATTGGTGTGAGTCTAAACACATCACCAGATCAAAGGCTGTTTGGAGGATAGATCTATAACTCTTTTTAGAAATTTTCACAGCAGTGGATGTCATTTTTAATGTTGGTTAAACTTTTAAAGACAATACTTATTAAATATAGACATGCACACCAGTTAAAAATGGCTCTGGGATGGAAAGGATTAAAAAACTGAAAGAAAGAAAAAGAAAAGACACTGTTCTTCGAATAGCATCCCTCGCAGAGGCCGATGAGATGGAGCCCATACTGCGAAAGAAAAACACAAAAGCGATCACAGAGATTATAGTTGGTCAAAAGTGAAAACCACCGGAAAGGAATAAACCTGTGGTGCCAATAATCTCTGAAATATTTTCTCATTAAGAAAACACGAAAAAGAGCCCTACAAGGTTAAGGATTGTTCTGTAAGAAGGGAACAAGCCTGGAAGGCAGAATTTCTATATACAAGGTTTTGTTGACGCTTTGTACCAAACTGCCAAAGTCAGCAAGAGAAGCGACTGGGGATTTTTTTCAATATATTTTTATTATTGTTTTTAAGCCTGGGGGGGCGAACTCCTGCTTCTGAAAGCAAAGGACAAGAGCAGCCTGTTTGAGGCCAAGCACAGCAGGGTGGTCTCCTGCCAAGAGCTCAGGCACGGCGTTCCCAGGCCCCCTTCGGAAGAGCGAGTCTCCGATCCACTCCTGGGGAGGAAGGAGACTGCAGCCTTTCCTCAGCTAAGACAGGGCCTCAAGTCAAGTCAGAAAACCACAGCAATCTTTGTAGAAACCCAAAGTGGGGCGGAATGTGGGACAGAATGCTGACAAAAGCTAGCCCTGGAACTCTCTTCATTTTTGGAGCAAATACCTCGTCATAAGTATATTCCACTTATGCACAGCAGTCACCACTGCCGTCCAGGAGAACCCCACACGAGGAGAGGAAATGGGAAAGAATTAGGCTGCTTTGGTTCTCCAGCAGCTAAAGCTAAAATTTAACTACTCTCTTTTTTCTTATCAAAAATGCCACTACAGGTTGTAACCCTATGTTTACATTCTAGAAGAGATGAGTGTAAGCAATGCGTAGTTACTGTTTTCCAACTGATTATACTGTTGCCCTTTGAAACCAAATTTGTATCTTGCTTCTAGTACTAATGTCAATGTGAAAAAGATTCCAGCCCCCAAACACCTGCAACACGGTCTCCCTTCTGCTGATTCCTCCCTTCCCCCTCTCCTCCTCCAGCTGCTGCCTCTGGCCGTCTCACTGCCCACTCAGATTTCCACTGGAAGAGAAGAACTGGAGAAGGACACAAAGGCAATCAGCCCATTTTACCTCCAATGGGGGAGGCAGAATGAAAGCTGGAAGAGAGTAATGAAATTGGTAAAGAGTGATGCTTTCACATTACTGCTAAATCATTTTTTTTCTCTGCCGATCCTCACTCAATTCTTAAAGATGGTTGAACATGTACCAAAAAGACATAGTCCAGTCATTACGTCATGAGCAAATGGCTCTTTGTTTCAGCTGGAATGGTGCTTCCATATAAGCTACTACTTTACCTCCCGGGTGACTGAGCAGCCAGCAGCTGCAATCTGGTACCCCCAGGGCCACTCTAACCTCCCTGCAGCTTTATCAGATGACTCACCCAACTGTGTGTGTGTGTGTGTGTGTGTGTGGTGGGGGTTAGAGCAAGAGACAGGCTAAGTTTCATTCTGACATCAGTCCATCACTTAGCCTGTCAAGGCCTCGGTTTCCTCATTTTTTAAATGAAAACATTATATGGGAATTGTCCCTGAAAATCCTTTCCAGCTCTAGCTTCCTAGAACTCCATGGATCTAGACTTCCTATACATGGCTACCATGCTCTGAGCTGCCCCGTGTTCTCCTTCTGGATCACAGCCATGTGGAAATGGAGAAATCCAAGACATGAGTAGGACTCAACTCTGTTGAAGACTCTCCTCTTCCTAGAGAAGGAGCAGCCTCTAGAAACAGCCCTCAGCTAATAGCCAGCAAGAAAACGAGATCTGAGTCCTATATTCACAAAGAATTGAATTCTGTCTATAACCTAATGAGAAGGAAACAGATCCTCCCTTAGAGCCTTGCTGACACCTTGATTTTGAGAGCTTGTTTTAAAGTGGACTGAGCATCTGAAATGGGAGAATAAAAAAGAATCATTAATACGTGAGAGTTAAAAATGATAAATATGAATTCAACCTCAATAGGCAAATAAATCTATCACTCAGCTTCTGCATTAGCTTCTAGAAAACCAAATAGTCCAATGCCTACCACAATGTCATTTCTGGTATCCTTGAACTTGAGTATGATCAATAATGGTATGAGGTATAGTTTACCATCACAAGTAATCAGTGTAACTATATCAGTAAAACAAACAGGTGTATTACTTGGTGTTATTATTGATATCTGAGTAGTCTCTTTCAAATATACATATGCACTCTAGATGTCATTGGGAGAAAAAGAAAACCCTCCTGCACGCTTTGCTTTATATGTTAAAATCCTAATCAAAGTATGTTTATTATTTTAAAAGTAAAATACTGCTAGTATTATGTTATATATTTAAGAACTAATATACAGTAGAACCTCTGTAAGTTGACTGCCCAAGGGACCATAAAACTGGTCAACACATGGAGGCGGTCAATATAAGGAGGCCTGCTAAACTGATACGTACGTGGGGTGCACATCTGGTCTATGAAAATTAGGTCAACTTAAAAAGGGGGTCAATGTAGGGAAGTGGTCAACCATCTACTGTATCTGAGTGCTAATATTATAAGGTACATATTTAGGAACTTTAAAATAGTTAAAAAGTAGAAAAATGAATGAACAGTTACTAAAAGAGAAAGTGTAGCAACTAGATCTTATACCCTTATAAAACTGTAAATATTTATAAAAATTAAATAATAATATAAGATAAAATATATTTTGATTTTTCTGGTAGTATTTGGTAAAATAGTATTCATAAGCTTAAACAAAATGACATTAAGAATGACAATTATCCTATGTAGAGAAACTCAGGAATGGAAAACCAAATACCACATGTTCTTATTTACAAGTGAGAGCTGAGGTATGGGTATGCATGGTCGCTCAAAGTGACCTGATGGACACTGGGGACTCAGTAGAGAAAGGGAAGAAAAATTACCAATTGAGTACAATGTACACTCTTTGGATGATGGGTATACTAAAAGACATCACCACTATACAATATATCCAAGTAACAGAAACCATTTATACCTCCCAAATCTACTGAAAAAAATTTTTAAATTAAAAAAGAATCACATTCCATTTTTGGTTATTTAATTTCCTTTAGGTCATAAATTTTTCAAAAAATGGAGGCAAATTAAAGATAGAATTTGAATTTTGCTACCTTAATAATTAATAAGGCAACAATTACAAAACATATCCAATAGCTTCCATGATAAATCCCCTTCAATTAAAACATAACAAAGAATATAAGAAATATGGTATCATATTATACATATTATATTTTCAGTAACCAAGCTGAAAAACAAAAGACTACTTTTAAAAGGAATTCCTCAGGGTTTTCAGGACATGAATGCTAAAAATGTAAGCAAAATGATTGTTGTAATAATTGCTACAGACTGCTAACCATCTTCGCTTGAAAAAGGAGGATTCTTGACATTCCTGGTGCCCACTAACAGACTGTCAAATTAGGAAACAAACCACTTTCTCCTGTGACAGGGCAGGGAGGCCTGTTGTTCCCCAGGGTTTGCAGCGAGTATGGCCCATAGAGTCGTGCAGCTGAGAGTGAGTGAAATGAATGGGTGAAGGATGGGCAGAGGTATCAGCAAATGTCCTGATGAGAGCAACATGATGAAATAGAAGCCATATGGGACAAAAAAACAACAACAAAAAAACCCCCAAAACAACAACAACAACAAAAAGCAAACTTAAGACCAAAGGATGGAAACGTTTTGGCTTATAGCCATTTAGCTATGATTAATATTATATCCCACAACCTACCTACAATAAAGCACCTAGTATGCTCAGAAACTGCTGTAACCCCGACAGTCCTATCAGGTAAAGATAAATTTTATATACATTTTACAAATGAAGAAACTGGCACCAAAGGTTTAAGTATCTTGCCCAAGATTACATAAGTATCCAGGGAGAGTGGGTGTGGAACCCGGGAAGACTGCCCTCTGAGTGTTACAGAACAAGTCCTCTCTGGGTCTTGATTCCTTTCTAAGATCAGATGATCTGGTAAAATCCTCACAGCTCTTTTAAAAAGGCTTGGTAGCAGACAGCTGTAATACAAAAAGTCAAGTTTCCTTTAATGTAATTTAATCAAAATGAACACGCCTCTGTTCACAGGGGAAGCTGCCATTTTCATACATCTCAAAAGGTTCCCCAAAGCCTGCAGGTCTCACAGATGCCCCCGATAAGCTCATTATTTATTATGCTTATCTCTACTCAGCAGAATGCTGAGGTCTGAAGAGCCCTGCCTCGGTCTTTACGACAGGGCTCACCTAGCTACTCGTCCAAATGGGAGTCCTAACAACACATTCAGTAACATTTGTTTGCAGACACACATTAACAATTACTCTGTCTTTATATATTCACATCTTTAACTATTTGGTCAGACTGCTACAGGAGACAGCAGATGTGGGTAGCAGATGAGATGTAATATTAGGTTGTTTCAAACATTTTGTCCGTTTTAATGTCATGTGTTTTTGTAGCTCCATATCTCAAAAAATATTTATTCTACTGTGTCGTGGTATATACTGATTGATGGAGAATTTTGTACTCTATACATTGATGCTGTTCATTTTTTTCTATTTTTAATTTTTTTTATTCTTTTCAGCCTATTACTATATGATGTCATTAAGTGATTTTTGGCCAATTTTTCTCTACAAATTCAAATTGAACCAAAGCATTGCCGAAACAGCCCAAAAAATTAACCAGGCATTTGGCAATGATAGTGTTAATGAACGCACTGTTTGATGTTGGTTTGTGAAATTTCGTTCCAGAAATTTTAGCCTCGAAGATGAGCCCCGAAGTGGTCGATCTAGA
>CAUYPK010075915.1:0-68664 GCA_963574355.1 Loris lydekkerianus
CTGTAAAAGATTTAATAGTGATGGAACCAATTGAGTCAGACACACAAAGCAACAAACTCCCAATCCCAGACCCCACACTGACAGACATGTTGCTCCACTCACCCTTGCCATTGTTGGAGGCACTGACCAACCCATCCACAGCCAGCCATTCGGAGGAGCCCGCCTTAGCCTTGTCACTGGAGAACCCATGAGGTTTGAAGTGCTTGGCCACCTCCAGATAATCATCTAAGAGATCTAGGCTTTCTTCAGCCCCCAAACCCGACTGGTCGAAGGGGGACATCAAGTCCCCCGCCAACACCTCGCTGCCCAAGAAGCTCATCTCGGTCATGTTGTGGGGCTTTGCTGAAATCCAGGAATGTACTTAATTCGAAGGTGTCTTTGTTGGTTACAGCAATGCTGCTGCTGGATGCTGTGAGAAGCCTGAAGAGAAACCAGAAGGTGAGTGCCATTAGAAGTTAACCATTCTGACAATTTCATCTTTTCACCCACGAGGCAGGATGGCCACACGGGAACTCCCAATTGCAGAGAATCGGAGCACGGGTCACTGTATCAACCTCGCCTGCTTCAGGCTCAGGTTGCACAAGATGGACGCCCACGGAGACTGCCATTCCTCAGCCGGCCACGCAGAGGAAGGCGCTCTTCCCGTGTCCAAATACGGCCAGGCCGCCGCGCCCCGCCCACCGCGCCGCCGCCGCCGCCATCTTGGCTCCTGCCACGTTTCGGGGGCGACAGCGGGACCCTCAGCGGACTCAGGACTGAGAGCGATGGGGCCCACGGGAAAGCAGCCCCCGCTGCCGGGCTGCGCTCTCCCAATCCGGGAGCTCCAGCGTCTCGTGGACACCCGAGCAAGGGCCACGCGTCAAGGGCGCTCGTAAAACCGCTTCCCCCTCGGAGACGCAGCCCGGCCCCAGACCGCGCCCAACCAAGCTGAAACCCCCCCTGACCAGCGCTCCCCGGCCTCGATACTCACGCCATGGCTTAAGCCGCTGGGGGTTGCCGCTGCAGAGCCTGGTGCTGCTGCCGCCGCTGCAAAGGCCAACGCTGCCGCAGGCACTACTGCCTCTAATACGCCATGGTGGCCGCGGACCCTGCGATAGGGGAGGAGTGAAAGACGAACTGCGGAAGGACTACATTTACAGGCGGGTGCAGCAGAAATGGCCGCGGCGTGCCGCCCGCGGGCCCTTTATAGAGGTCTAGTCCACCGAGACGCACCACAAAACGCATCCTTCCGCCGCGACCACGTGACCCTCGCCTCCCGCCCACTCGCTTTCCTCTCCGACTCCCCCACAGTTTATGTGCAGGATGGACCTTACCCTCCTGTCGCAGCATAGCTGGATTGAGCGAAGGAATCTTGTTTCTAAGACCTCATGGAAGGAAAATAATGCACTACTTTTCAAGACTTCCGAGATAAAAGAGTCACGATCTTCCTCCAAAGAGCGCGGAGGGATTTGTCGGCCACGCCTCGCTTCCGGCGCTTCCGGCGTCGGCTCAAAGAGCAGGATGGGGAGAGAAGGGGCATCCCAAGGAAGGTTTTTATTGTGAAGGCGGAGGCCGCCAGGTTATCGCGCGAGGTGCTGGCGGGGAGCGCGTGTCGAGCTGATTGGCCCAGGCTCAGTAGGTCATTACATATCTTGAGCTCCTATTGGCTCCAGACACTCGGTGGACATGCCACTCAGGGAGAACGCCTAGGGTCTGCGCGGGAAGGGGCGGGGCCGTTAGGCGATTCCCGCCGTCTCGCTCAGTTTGGTTCTCTGCTGTTTGAGGTGTCCCCGCTGCAAGAGGCTTCCTTTGCCTCTCCCGCCCGCTGGGCGGCCACGGCGGCTCTGACTCTCAGCCCCGGGCAAATCTAGCCCCGCGCGCCTCATATAGTGGCCTCAGGACAGGGCCCGTACGGTCTCCACTGTCGTCGCCAATGCAATCCTTACTGGCGACCAGAATTTAAGACCCAAGTTTATCCGCTCCTTCCTCGTGTGCTCTCCCTTCGGTACCCGTCAGGCTGACTTCTGACCAAGGAAGGTCCTTCGAGGTCACCTGGTCCAAGTCTTTGCTTTCTAGAGCGGACGCATCGCAGGGAACTGACTTGGTGCCCCAGATACACCATTAATAGCGAACACAAAATTGCCCCCAGGAGCTTCAGGGACCATGGCTGCAAGGGGAGACTGGGAGGGCCCTCACCTCCAGGCCTCGGATGGGAGATCACCCTCATCCCTGGTCCACCGCCCAGTAAAGGCCAGCTCTGTAATAGTCTACAGAAAGAGGCCGGGCGCGGTGGCTCAAGCCTGTAGTCCTAGCACTCTTGGAGACCGGGGCGGGTGGATGGCCTGCGTTCACGAGTGAGTACGAGACCAGCCTGATCAAGACCCCATCTCTAAGAGAAAATAGAGAACTAGTGGGGTGTTGTGGCGGGCTCCTGTGGTCCCAGCTACTGGGAAGGCTGAGGCAAGAGGATCAATCAAGCCCAAGAGAGGGAGCTTACTGTGAGCTATTAAGGCACAGCACTACCCAGAACGACAGAGACTCTGTCACAAAAAAATAAAAATTAAAAAAAAAAAGGCACAGTCCTACCGCCCAACCTATATTTTTATAATACTCATTATGTGAAAATACAAGCTTACTAGTCTATTAATATTAAATAAAGTGCAGATCTATCATAAGGGAACTTCTTTTCGTTTATGTAGACTCAGTTCCCCAAAAGAACAAGATTTTATTCAACTGGTATTTCTCTAGTTTCAAAGTTTCAATTAACCCTCAATCCTGTTAACTCCCAGGTCTAACCACCTTCCCCACAAGTCATCCTAATGGGCCTTGAGAGGACTTCAAAGCTTGAGAGCCCATGTCCACTTGCTGGGGGTTGGCATGTCTGGAAGCAGTTGTCCTAGTCAGGCTGTTTCAGGACTCTTCACTACCGCAGTCCCCTCCAATGTCAGACCTTAAGGTAGAAATCTTGGTGTTTCCCCCTCCATTTGAATGGCCACACAAATGTCATTTCTGAGGGCTGCAGTATCAGTCAAAAAACCGGCAAAGTATAGCACTAGATATCTACACCTTTCGTTGACTTGATGAAATCTAGCCCAATAATTTTACAATGGTAACCCAAGCCCAATGGGATAAGGTGTTTTGCTGAAAGTCACATAGTTCCTAGCGGAAACAGTATAGGGCAGGAGTTAGAAAACAGATTTGGGGCTCAGCACCTATAGCTTAAGTGGCTAAGGCGCTAGCCACATACACCTGAGCTGGTGGGTTCAAATCCAGCCCAGGTCTGCCAAACAATGACAACTACAACCAAAAAATAGCCAAACGTTGTGGCAGGCACCTGTAGTCCCAGCTACTTGGGAGGCCGAGGGAAGAGAATCACTTAAGCCCAGGAGTTGGAGGTTGCTGCAAGCTGTAAGCTGTGAGGCCACAGCACTCTACTGAGGGCAACAACTTGAGGCTCTATCTCAAAAAAAAAAAAAAAAAGCTGGGTGGTGCCTGTGGCTCAACCGAGTAGGGCGCTGACCCCATATGCCAGAGGTGGTGGGTTCAAACTGATCAAGACCCCATCTCTAATAGAAAATGGAGAACTAGCAGGGTGTTGTGGCGGGCTCCTGTGGTCCCCTGCAAAAAAAAAAAAAAAAAAAAAAAAAAACTGATGTGGATTTGCAAAAATTAAAATTAAAAAAAAAAAAAAAATAAAACAAAAAAGATTTGGGGAGCAAATATAAAGGAATCCTGGCTCTACCATTTATTAGCTGGCTAAGTAACTTATTCTTTCTGAGCCTGTTTCCTCATCTGTAAAATGAAGATAATGATGACTTTCTTTGTTCTAAGAATGAAGTGAGATCATTTATGCAAAGCACTTCCTGCAGTGCCTGGTAGATGTAAATACCTAATAAATAGTTGCTTTTTTTTTTTTTTGAGACAGTCTCGCTATGTTGCCCTTGGTAGAGTGCTATGGTGTCACAGCTCACAGCAATCTCAAATTCTTGGGCTAAAGCGATTCTCTTGCCTCAGTCTCCCAAGTATGGGACTACAGGCGCCCACCACAATGCCCAGCTATTATTTTTGTTGTTGTTTAGCAGGCCCTGGCTAGGTTCAAACCCGCCAGCCCTGGTATACGTAGCCACAGCCCTAACCACTGAAATATAGGTGCCAAGCCTTTGCTATTACTATTATTGGAACTCTGACCCTGACCTCCCAATCCTCCTGCCCTTATCTCCTCCATTACACCATCCTGTTTCTTCAGAGGACTCTTCACTATTATTTACTGAGATGAAAGCAACGATTCTAAAACTGATTAAGTGCAAGGCATACTAAATGGTGGGATAAAAGTGTGCTTTCTCTTTCCCTATGAGGAATCATGAGTGTTGGGATATAAGGAAGTTGTCTAGACTTTTAGAACAAAGGCAGTAAGAATCCACAAGCCATTATACATGTCTTGCAAAGAAGTAACTAAGGACCCATGGGGGATGTCCTCCTTTTTGTTCTATCAAGAGACTTATCAATGTGCCTGGCAGTTAACCATGCAAATAGTAGAGAATTAAAGAAAGCAACAATGCCCCAGTTTTGACTGAAGAGGTCATGGCTGAATTGACTCCAGTGACAGCTTGTTCCATCCTTTTTTTTTTTTTTTTTTGGACACAAGTCTCACTCTGTTGCCTTTTGTAGAGTGCTGTGGCATCACAGCTCACAGCAACCTCAAACTCTTGGGCTCAAGCGATTCTCTTGCCTCAGCTTCCCAAACAGCTGGGACTATAGGTGCTCGCTACAACACCTGACTACTTTTAGAGGCAGGGTCTCGCTCTAGCTCTGGCTGGTCTCAAACTCCTGAGTTCAGGCAATCCACCTGCCTTACCCTCCCAGAGTGCTAGGATTACAGGCATGAGCCATGGCGGCCAGCCTCCTATCCATTCTTTTATGGAAACCTAAGTCAAACAGTTCAAAGGTTTCCCTAGCTGAAGAGGGAGACGCAGTACCACTTCCCTAAGACAATGTTTCATGCCACACACAAAGTCAAAGTGGTTGGAGATTTTTATTTTCTTCCCATGCTGTGGAAGGACATTGTGTTCCCCAGTCTTATTTCCTCCCTTATGGAGAAACAGAGTAGCAGTTATCTGGGACTCAAGGCTAAACAGCTCCTACATGGACCTAGCCAAGACAGGGCAGAGACGGATGACTGACTCCAATCTACCAGCTAACACATCAACCATCACGGAGGGTAGGCAAATTGACTAGAAGGCAAGTTGTGGACTTGGCCTCAGGGACCAAGAACTTAAAACACTAGGAGGTGATAAAAATGAAGGTATATGACATCCAGTTGCCCATAGAACCCCCATCTCTGGTATTTTGGCCACTTATAGTAAACAGAATCTAAAAGGGCTACAGCCATCCAGCCAGGTACAGAGGTCAACTGTAATCTTAAGTGTCTCTTAACCTTTCTCTTTGACCCCACGCGTCATAGCAAAAGGGCAGAGTTTTAATCCTCCAAGAGCAAAACTTCTCAGTCCCAAGGAAGTACCTTGGCAGAGAGCTTGGGACACATGCAGGAACCCCTATTTACAGAACCCTTTCAGGGCCTGTGCAGGATCCTGAGCTGATTCCTTGTGAACCATTTAAGCTATCAGTTTGAACGGAGTACTTGGGAGCGAAGTTGGCTGTTCTAGTGTGTGACAGGTAAGCTATAAGGAGCTGAGACCTAGGAAGCTGTGGGTCTCACCCCTGGTAGCAGCTTTTCCAAATATGAGGTTTAAATTTTGTTATTATTCTTTTTAAGTCACAACCAAGCATTTAATGTTAAATATTGTTGCCTGAACTCATTCTTTTAGACAAGGGCAATAGGAAGGAACCAAAATATATTCTGGAATTTATTAAGCTTAAGGTAATGATGAGTGTGTTTTTTAAGCATTAGGCTAAGTACAGTAGAACCTCCATAGTTGACCACATCCCTACATTGACCACCAACTTCAAGTTGACTTAATTTTCATAGACTGGACATGCATGAGTACATTATCAGTACAGTAGGCCTAGGCTTAAGTGGACTACCACCATATTTTAATCAGTTTATTACAGTCCCTTGAGTGGTCAACTTACAGAGGTTCCTTATATGTAGTTTGCTAACCTTGGTGGTGCAAAAGAATCCCCAGATGGGAGCAGATACTATTACTTTAGGCAAAAGTGAGAGCTACTGAACAGAAGGCAGAATTATGGAGAAAGCCACTCCCTCCTTCCCCAAAGATTAGAAAAGGGATGTGTGTGCAGAATATTGCCCCTTCCCATCTAAGAATCTCAAAGCACCTGGCTATGGGCTACCTTCCAGATTTCACAAAGAAATGGCAACAAAAACAATGACTTGCTCAGTCATGGTCAGCAAACCTCCCCTACCCCAAGACCAGGGCTAAGAATCCCTATCACTTCTCATTCTCAGGACTTCTAAGAGGTTCTTGCTTATAAAATGACAAAATTATGGTTTGGGTTTATGAAACATAGTTAAAAATCAGAAATGCTCCTAGAAAGATCCTCTTTAAGAGAAGATGAACTAATTTCCCTTCCTAAAATCACAATTACACTTGGCTTAAATAACTTAGGACTCTCTAAAATCTTTTCTTTTTGAGCTCTCCTTTCAACATTTTATGTGGAATTTGGTCAGCTTGGGAAAACTGTTTTAAGTTTTATAACACTCATAGCAGGGAAACAAAATCCTTAATCTCAATGAAGAATAATATATCCATTTGCAACATTCTATCAATCTTCTCCTCTCCCTTCTCTCTAATGGACACCAGATGGGTGCATTGGAACCCTCAATGTCAGGCTACACCCAATACCCTTGATACTATTCATCAGGGTATTCCTGGCATATAGGTTTTTAAATTTTCATTTGATGCTGATGAACAGCCAGCCTAGAGAATGTCTCTCAAGGTTCTTAGCTTGAAAAAAGGGAGAAAAATCTCTAAATTTAGTAAAGGTTAACCCTAGTTCTCAGACTCCTAATCTATGACAAAAGTGAGGCAGGAACCTCTATCCTAAATTCAGAGGGCTGCTGAGGTGGCAATGCTATTCAAGGAGTCCTTACCTGTCACTTTCACTAGGAAGGAATGAGGCAGCTACAGAGAGCTTGACCAAAATACCACTGATGGAGAGGTAGTAAAAATAGAAAAATAAGACTTCATGGGAGGAGGACAAAATACTGGATGGGCAGATGAGAAACAGAATTATCATCAGCCTCTTGCCACAAACAGGAAAAAAACACAAAATAAGACCTACTGACATGGTGTATTAAACAATTCCTCCCCACCTTCAGGATACATTTACATTGCAATAAATAGTGCAACTTTAGCAGCGGGACAGAAGGAAAGGAGGAAGTACCCACCTCCCTCTCATATGTTTTATCCATGTACTCTCTCTTCCTAGCTAGCACCGATCTCCCCAGGTGCTGGGTGAGAAACAGGACAGGGAAGAGGTCTGTGCACGTTCACTTGCCCTTGCGCCTCTGGCGGTACCAGACGAGTTTAGCTAACACCCCTCTTGCATTCCTATGGCAGATACTGGGGGATGAAGAGCTGGCCATGGGGCCTGTTACTGCTCTAAGGCAATCCTAAGAAAGCAAGGCCTGTCAGGGGAGAAAACATGGTCACCAAGCCCCAGATGGTGACCGGATCTTCTAGTTGACATTAAGCCTCCTGTTGACCTCCCTCAATCTCTACTGCTAAGGCTATGTTCCTTCAAGGCTTTGTCCTAATTGGCAATAAAGCAAGGAAAGGGATGCGAAGCAGCATCCCCTTCCCTGTCTGTACAACCCCTGCAGGTACAGATGCAAGGGGACACCGCACACTCAAACGTTCCACCAGACCCTCTTAACCAGCTCTGGTTCCCCGACTCTGCACTCTCTCTGATGGCCACTAAGAAACACAGGCTTCAGGTAACTTTGCATCCAGTTTATCCTGTGAGTAAGTGTTCCCGTGAGAGAACTTCTCAGTACTTATGAATGGGAGTTGGTCAGGAGATGGAGGAATGGACTTCTTCTCCAGGAACCAGGGTCAAAGGCCAGCTCTTCCACCAGCCTGACCTCCAGAAACCCTAAATACTATCTCAGCACTCACTCTGCAGAGTTCAACTTAGAAGCATGCCGTCAAAGCTCTTCAGTGACATTCAACTAAAAGGCAACATCTTAATTAGGCAGATATGCTCTAGGGACAAGAGCAAAACAGAAGGCATGGACAAGAGAGAAAAAGAAAACACAGTGAATAGGAAAAGGCCAAAGGGCAGGGCAGACAGAAGCAGGAAACCTGGGCCAAAATGCAAAACACCAAGTGGTCTCATCAGCTCAGGCCAGCACTTCACTTCCTCAATTCATTCCAGAAAAATCAGGCTGGAGCAGGGAGAAGTAGGGAGCACAGTGTTTGGTAACAAAAATAGAAAAGTGTTGGGTGAGAAAATAGGAGATTAAGAGATGTCATTCTAACCAGTATGAAGTGACCAGGGTGATAACCAGCAAGACAGGAGGCACCTAGGGACCCTGTTAGGCACCAACTATGTAGCCAAGAGTTTCTAACGGAGAATCCAGGGCCTGACCACCGGACACCTGCTTTGGCCTTTGCCTGCCCTATGTCTGCAGCAGCACCTCTGGCTCAGACAATGAGCAATAAAGAGTGTAACCCAATTCATCTATTTCTTCAGGGGTCAGCTCTGCAAATAAGTTCACCTTGGGGTTTAGGGTACTGGGCAGGACACCGGCCTCTAAGTAGCTGATGAGTCCCCTTAGGGCCTGCAGGAAACGATCGGCCAGCACATCTGGAGACCAGTCAGCCTCCTCCTGGGCCAAGTGAAGAATGACATTGGTTAGCTGGCTGGCAGTGAGGTGGCCCAAAGCCGGAGTAGACTTGCATATGGCCTTGAGGATCTTGAGGCACAGAGATCGGCAGCCCGCGTCAGCCTGGTCCAAAGCCCGCAGGCGTGCTGTCTCGGCAGGGCGCAGGCTCAGCCGCCACAGGTTGTCATACTGGGCTAGCCGGTGTGGTCTGGCCACCAAGACTGTGTCACCAAGAGTCACTGATGGCAAGAAGTCAATGACAAGATGCTTGTCACGTTCATACTGCACCTCTAGTATCAGGGCCTCTGGGGATGGTGCCGGTCGGATCACATAATCCAAAAGGGAGCCTATGGCCGGCCAGTTGATGGAGCCAGCTACCACCTTCTCAAACGTGTCTGCCACTGTCTTTGGGGAGAGGTAGCCCCCTACTACACAGCGGTCCCAGTAACTACTACCACGAGGAAAGTATTCTGGATTTTCACGACGAACCAGGAAGAAGCCAGGGATGTTCATGATGGTGTCCTCACCAGGGATGCATGACCACAGGTTCTGCTCCAGCACAAGGGGCACAATGAGTTGAATGTGGTCAGCTGTCACCACCTGTTGGAGCAGAATTAAAACAGTTTTGAGGGGTTTACTCTGCTCAGAGACACACCTCCCCAGATACAGGTCCCACTATTTTGTACTCCCCCAGTAAGGATGGGAATTAAAAGGCTGGGCAAGGTAGCTCACCTCTGTAATCCTAGCACTCTGGGAGGATGAAGTGGGTGGACTGCCTGATCTCACAGGTTCTAGACCAGCCTGAGCCACAGCGAGGCCTTGCCTCTAAAAATAGCCAGGTGTTGTGGCTGGTGCCTGTAGTCCCAGCTACTTGGGAGTGTGAAGCAAGAAAATCACTTGAGCCCTAGAGTTTGAGGTTGCTGTGAGCTATAATGCCACAGAACACTACCGAAGGTGACAAAGTGAGACTCTGTCTCCAAAAAAAAGGGAATTAAGAATTCTTTCAAGGTGGCTCCTGTAGCTCAAGCAGCTAAGCCACCAGCCACATACACCAGAGTTGGTGGGTTTGAATCCGGCCCGGGCATGCCAAACAATGACAACTACAACCAAAAAATAGCTGGGCACTGTGGCAGGCGCCTGTAGTCCCAGCTAGTCAGGAGACTTCAGCAAGAGAATCACTTAAGCCCAAGAGTTTGAGTTGCTGTGAGCTGTGACACCACGGCACTCTGCCCCCAAGGTGCTAGCTTGAGGCTCTGTCTCAAAAAAAAAAAAAAAAAAATTCTTTCATATCACCTTATCAATCTACATAAAGGGAGAAAACTAGAAAGAGATGGGACAAGAATATAGGAAGCAAGAGGCCCCTTATGGTTTCTTACAAGTTGTTAAATATAACTAAAAAAATGAGAATAGATCAAGGGCAAAGAATGACAATACAGATCTCTAAATGCTGCTTTTGGATTTCCAAATGCTGCAGTATGCAGGATTTAGAAACCAAGACCTTGGTCTTTCCAGCAAGCCTGGGACACTGATCTTCTGTACCAACATTTGTGAGAAACACATGGTCAGTCCCCAATCCCACCCTGCATGAGAACCCTCTTGTTACCTGTAGGTCATCATAGAGGCTGCCACTCAAGTACATGTCCCGAAGTGGCATGTCAGGCAACTTGGCCCGCAGGAAGCTCCGCAGCTCGGCACATATGTCCACAGCAGCTTGCTTGGCCCGAGCCTGCTCTCCAGCAGGGATGGCTGCCCGGTTCCGGTAGTAAGTAAGAAGTTTCTCCTGCAGGGACATGCGGAGTCGTGACTTCTTCAAGTCTACCTGGCCCTTCCTGGCCAATGGCTTGGGCCGGGGAGGGCAGAATGTATCTGCCAAGGCAAGAGAGAGAGGCACATGAGCTCTTCCCATGCGTGCTCAGTCCACAACTGCCTCAGCCCCAGAAATTAGGGCCTGACACAAAAGGCAAGTGCCTGCACAATGCTGGCACACATGTGCTCCAGAAATGTTTGCTGGATGTAAGAGGAGTACTGAAAGTCCAGCAGAAGCGTCAGGAGGGCTAGCATAGTTTCTCACCTGTGTCAAAGGAGGAGGAATCTGTGGGAAGAGTCTGCAGGGACCGGCTTAGACCTGTCTTCATGTCTTTGTTCAGCAGTCGTGGGGAGCCCATCCAGTTTGGTTCTTCCCAGCTCCTCTTCCCTGAATGGCTCAGGCGGGTAGGGCTGGTGGGGGCACTAATTGCCCGATCATACATCTGAAAGAACAGAGAGGACGTAGGACGTATACCTGCCTGCCTTTCTCTATTTCCCTTCCATTTCCTTGCCCCCACCCCAAAGTTTTGCCCTAGTTAAGTTTAACTACTATTTTTTAATGATTTTATTTTTGTTGCAGATGATAGAATACTTTGTTTCATGTAGAAAATCTCAGGTAATATAAAAAATAGACTAGTCTATACTGTCACAACCCAGAGAAAACTGTTAATATTTGGTATATTTCTTTCTAAAAATATTTATTTACATAATAAGAATCACATTCTACATACTTTGAAACCTGATGTTTTTACTTATCATCATTCTGATCATTTCCTTCCATTACTGGGACTGCACTGACATTTCCTAACTATATAATATTTTACCTTATGAATGTATCACAATATTGGACATCAATTCATTTATTCAACAAATAGTTGTTGAGTGGCTACTAAGTGCCTGACATTGGTGTAGGTCAGTGATTTGCAACTTGTGTGCTGGGAGAAAATCTTAGGCATGCCACAAAAATTTTTAAAGATCATTAATTAAATTATCTTCAAAAGAAGTTCAAAACAGTATTTTTATTATTATTTTTTTTACATCAACATCATTTAAGTATGCAGCAAAATTTAACTGTAACTTCAAGTGTGCCATGAGATACAAAAGGCTGAAAAACACTAGCCCAGGTGCAAACTAAAGAGACCCAAATCCTTACCCTCAGTGGTTTCAGTCTACCAGGGGAATACAGACATAATTAACAAGATAAATCTAAGGTACAAAGATAAATGTTAAGAAAAAGTAGGGGCCGGGTATAGTGGCTCATGCCTGTAATCCTAGCACTCTGAGAGGCAGAGATGGGTGGATGGCTCGAGTCAGGAGTTCAAGTCCAGCCTTAGCAAGAGTGAGACCCCATCTCCACAAAAAAGCACTAGCTGGGCATTGTGGCAGTCGCCTGCAGTCCCAGCTTCTCGGGAGGCTGAGGCAAGAGGATCACCTAAGCCCAAAAATTTGAGGTTGCTGTGAGCTGTGATGCTACGACACTCTACTAAGAACAACATAGTAAGACTGTCTCAAAAAAAAGAAAAGAAAAGAAAAAGTAGAGGGGGAAATAGGAAGTGTATGTGTGATTGGTTGCTGCTATTTTAAATAAGGTAGGCAAGGAAGGGTATTTTGGTTATTTGCAATGTTTTATTTGCTGGGATAAATTTCTCTATTTGTATCTCCAATGATTTCTTTAGGGCAGAGTCTCAGAAGTAGACTTACTGAATCTTCTTAAGGTCTCATATAATAATGCCAAGTTACAAAGTTACACTTCCTTTAGCAGTATCATAGTCTCACTCCCGGTGAGCACCACTGCACAGAGGTTGTCTGAGCACATCCCACACTGGCCCTGGCTGCATCCACTTACCCGCTTAACAGCCAGCGTGGCGATGCCCAACATGGCCGCTCCACCCACCCCCAGCACCAGCCGGGCATTGGAAAGCACAAAGTCAATAGCTGTGCCAATGCCATTGTCATCCTTCTTGCCTTTGCGCTCACCAGCGCCTGCCATTGCTCACCTGAGAATGAAGACAGAACACAGTCATTACTACTCTGGGACCTCAAGAACTGTGCCTCCCCCATCAAGCCAATTCCCAGTAAGTACTGCGAGTTCCAGCAACCCAAATCCTTTTGTAGTGGGTTCAGATCTGAATACTGCTCTGAGCTCTGCTACTATCTTCTACATCCAAGGTCCTCTACACCAGGAATCACATAAGGAGAAACAAAGTTGCTGACCATTCCGAGTCCCAGAATGGGAGGATATCAAGAGACAGGATCAGTGAGAGGCTCTTCAAACATAAAATAACATTCCTTCTAATACCATGGTGTTGGGTGTTGCTAGTTTCACACCTCATGCCCCTGCCTCTACCTCCCTAAAACAGAAACAAATTATTTCTGACCATATTTAGTCTAGTAATTAAGTTAACTGAGTCACTGCCAAGGCCAAAAATATTTTTTCCCCAATTAGAGTTCATACCTGGGGGACACTTTCCTTTTCTCCACCATTTACAGTCAATAGAAGATTCAGGTTTAGGGATATAATGAGAGACTATTTGGCCAAATGACATATATCCTACTTGAATTGCACAGAACAGCAAGGCCAAGAAGAGTTAAAATTTGTATTTATAGTCAGGGTTAGGCAGAAATGCTAGCCATCTTCCCTCCACTGTCCACTGAGACAGAAATGGGACGTATCAAACTCAGCTGAGGTAGAGAAACCCAATCAGGAAAAGAGTAGAACATTACACATTTCCCCACACATAACAATGTCTCCTGTTTAATCACTTAAAAACTCAAGAACTGGCCAGGCATAGTGTCTCACGCCTATAATCTTAGCACTCTGCGAGGCCGAAGCAGGAGGATCACTTGAGTTCAAGAGTTCAAAACCAGCCTGAGAAAGAACAAGATCCCATCTCTATGAAGAACAGAAAAATTTAGCCAGGTGTGGTGGCCGGCAACTGCAGACTCAGCTATGTGGGAAACTGAGGCAGGAGGATCATTTGAACCCAGGAGTGTGAGGTTGCCGTGAGCTAGGCTAATGCCACAGCACTCTAGCCTGGGCAAGAGAATTAGACTCTTGTCTCAAAAAACAAAACCAAACAAAAAACCCTCAAGAACCTTTACTGATATATTTACAATAGGGACAACGACTGGATGCAGGAGCTCTCTAAATGATCTTTGTGTTAAAGCAGGACTAGAATGGCACTTCCTCCTTGCAAGCAGAAACCAGAGGGAGCCTGCCTAGGTATTCAGTTTTTGTAGAAGGCCTGGGTTTGAGTTAAATTCCTGAGATCAGGCACTTGCCTTGCACCCTGATTTATTAGCTGGGTGAACTCAAATGATGTTAATCTCAGCTATGAAAAAGGATAATGATCCCTGCATGGCCCAAATGATAGGGTTGTAGCAGGGAAAAAATATCTACTAAAATAATGTATATGAACACTTTTTAAACAGTAAACATGCTCTATACATGGCCCATCATTAAGTCTTTTAAGATTTCCACCTATAGGACAAAAACTTCCAGAAGGCAATCTGGCATGTCCTCTGAGTTACATTCTACCTTTTGATTTTTTTGGTTTTGCTTTTTTTTTTTTGAGGCAGGATCTCACTCTGTTGCCCAGTCTAGAATGCAGTAGTGTCATCATATATCACTATAACCTCAAACTCCTGGGCTTAAGTGATTCTCTTGCCTCAGCCTCCCGAGTAGCTAGGACTAGAGGTATACACCACCACACCTGGCTAATTTATTTATTTTTTTAGAGACAGGGTCCTGCTATGTTCCCAAGCTGGTCTTGAACTCCCGGCCTCTAATGATCCTTCCCAAAATTCTAGGATTACAGACCTAAAACACTGCACCTGGCCACATTCCACCTTTTCCCCCTGAGCTAAAAGGATCTCTAAAAGTCACCCTGGGGGCGGTGCCTGTGGCTCAAAGGGGTAGGGCACTGGCCCCATATGCGGGAGGTGGCAGGTTCAAACCCAGCCCCGGCCAAAAACTAGAAAAAAAAATAAATAATAAATAAAGAAATAAAAGTCACCCTGGGGTGGTGCCTGTGGCTCGGTGAGTGGGGCGCCACCCCATATACGGAGGGTGGCAGGTTCAAACCCAACCCCGGGCCAAACTGCAACAAAAAAAATAGCATTGTGGCAGACACCTGTGGTCCCAGTACTTGGGAGGCTGAGGCAAGAGAATTGCCTAAGCCCAAGAGCTGGAGGTTGCTGTGAACCGTGATGCCATAGCACTCTACCAAGGGCGACAAAGTAAAACTCTGTCTCTAAAAAAATAAATAAATAAATAAAGGTCACCCTGATGCTAACCTGGGCTCAAGATCAAAACTACTAAGTTGAGCAGGCTTGTTAAAAGCCTTTTCCTATGCTTGTGCAATATGTATTAAGCTCCCCAACCCAATCCAAAGACACGGTGGTATCACAGCTCTGATGACCTGGAAGAGGAGCAATCATCTACAAGTTCAACAGGAAGACATAGTCCTTATTCTAAAAGTATATTCAAGTTGTTCCAGGTGAAACTGCCTCTCCACGGTACATTCTCCAACCATGTCCCGCTACATTAGCTTGCAGCAGTAGCTATCAGGAGACAAGAACTGCACTCAACAAGAGGGAGGGGCCTGACTCCTCAGGAAAACTGAGAAAGAATGTTATTTTTTCATGGGTATAAAATTTCAGATCTGCAAGACGAAAAAGGTTCTAGAGATCTTACACAATAATGTGGATGTACTTAATACTACTGAATTGTGCCGGGCGCACTGGCTCACATCTATAATCCTAGCACTCTGGGAAGCCAAGGCAGGTGATCTCCAGAGCAAGAGTGAGACCCCACCTTTAAAAATAGCTGGGTATTGTGGTGGGCACCTGTAGTCCCAGCTACTCAGGAGGCTGAGGCAAGGGGATCACTTGAGCCCAAGAGTTTGAGGTTGTTGTGAGCTATGACACTACGGCACTCTACTGAGGGCGACAAAGCAAGACTCTGTCTAAAAACACAAAACAAAATTACTGAACTGTATATGTAAAAGTGGTTAAGATGGTTAAAAAAAAAAAAAAACAGACCAGGCGCAGTAGCTCAGTAAGCTATGATGATGCCACTGCACTCTAGCCCAGGCAATAGAACAAGACCCTATCTCTAACTAGCTAACTAAATGAATAAATAAAAAAATTATCCAGCGATGGTGAAATGCACCTGTAGTCCTAGCTACTTGGGTGGGTGAGGCAGGAGGATCCTTTGAGCCTAGACGTTCAAGGCTGCAGTGAGCTAGGATTGTGCTATTGTCCTCTAGCCTAGGCCACAGAGCAAGACGCCATCTTACTCTATGGAAATAAGGAAATAAATAAGGAAAACAGACCCAGAAGGCAGGACTGGGAATGGAGAATTTGGGCTCAGCCAACATTTCAGGGAAGTTATTTAACCTGTCTCTCTAGATACAAAAATGGGAATAGAAATACTCATTACGTCAGTACAGTAAGGATAATGAATAATGCAGGTCTTGTAGCTTCCTGGGATGACAGCATAAAGTTTGAAAATTCCAACTTACTTTACTCAAAAAAGTCCCAGCCATTTTCATAAACATGTCTTGCTTAAGTACATATGAGAACAGCTAACATAGCTATTTGTACTATGTGCTGGGCATTTTACATACATTAATTCCCTTAATCCTCACAACAATCCCATGATGTCAGTAATACTGTTATCTTCAATTTACAAGTGAAGAATTCAAGGCAGAAGTTTAGCACTGGTGCAAGGACACTGTATCAGTAACTTGTGTGGCCAGGATTTGAACCCAGAGCACATGCTAATGAGAACTAATCTATAGGAGTCCAAATAACATGCAACCCCACCTCATTCACATCTCCTCTCTATCATCCACTAGACCATAAGCTTCTTGGGGGACATTTTTGCTCATTCATCACTAATTCCCCAGGGTACTCAGTGTTGGATGCATAGTAAATATCTGTTGCACAAATAAACTACTAACCTTATGGCATTTTGTGGGGGGGAGGGGGTTGTTTTGTTTTTTTTAGGGGGTGGTGATGGCAACGTGTAGCCCAACTCACAGTCAAACAAGGGCCAGGAATACAAAGATTTCAAGTAGCTCACTCACTCCCTTCCAGATCTGCCTCCCTCCGTGTGCAGGCTCTATGGGTATTGTCCCAGTCTCGGCTCTGTACTGCCAAAGGCAGGTCTGCCAACTCTAAGTGACTAAGAAGAAACCAAAAGCTGTTACATAGGTTCCTCTTCCTGCTTTCCCTCTCCCAATTCAAAGTAGTACCTTCCACCCAGCTGGCAGGCCTTACATTGCCTTTCTCCTTCTGCCACAGCCAACTGGTCACCAAGTCCCACTGCTGTACACACGGTATTTATGGCCATTCCCACCACACCACCTCAGTCCCTCAATCTCGTCTGGCCAGATCTGCTGCCTCTAGTACCTCTCACCAATTTATTCTCCACAGTGCCACTGGCATGCTCCTCCAAGGCACAAATGTAGCCATGTCGTTCCCTTGTTTAGAATGCTGGTCTGCCCACAATCAGATATTACAATCTCCTTAATAAGGAATTCAGTGTCCTTCCAAACCCGGCCCAGCCTCAACTCAGACCACTTGCCTTACATGGGTGCCATTCTAGCCATACCCAACTTAAGTTTCCAGACTGCAAAATGGAGTTTCCACTTCCAGGCTTATTCTTGCCTTCCTTGCCCAGCAAGCTTCTATTTCTCATTTGTGGGTAGACCTCAAATGTCCTCCTTTCTATAGCCACCTATGATCACCTCCTATGACCTTACCTAAGGCAGAGTTACATATTCATCACTGTCTCCCAGGTATTTATACTATCCTCTAGTATAGAGCTGTTAATGCTAGAATTAATTCCTGTTTCAGGCCAGGCACAGTGGCTCATGCCTGTAATCCAAGCATTCTGAGAGGCTGAGGCACTTGAGCTCATGAGTTTGAGACCAATCTGAGCAAGAGCAAGACCCCATCTTTAAAAGTAGCTGGGCACTGTGACGGCCAGCTGTAGTCCCAGCTACTTGGGAGGCTGAGGCAAGAGTATCACATGAGCCCAAGAGTTTGAGGATGCTGTGAGCTATGACACCATAGCACTCAACCAAGGGTGCAATGATGCCACTGCACTCAAAAAAAAAAAAAAAAAATTCCTATCATCTCACTAGATAAGAGTTCTTTGATTAACCATAATATTCATCCCTATGCCCAAGCCAGTCATCTGGGAAGGTTGCTGAATTAAATATAATCATCAGGTTACAGCGGGACTTGACACTGGCACTGACAGTAAACAGAGCTAACATTGCTGGGTGTGTAGTGTCTTATTAATTCTCCTAATAACCTGAAGAGTATTTCCACCTGACAGATGAGGAAATGGGAGGCCTGGAAAGTTTAGTGACTTGCCTGAAATCCCACAGCTATTATTAGCAGTGCCAGGATTTGAACCCATGCACTTTAATGCTGAAGTCTATACACTAGGCTTGCTTAGTAGTATTGTAACAGAATATACTTATATTTTGAAGAATGTTATCTGACCCACAGTATAAGTGAATGCACTGAAGAGTAAGTTGGCTTGGAATCAAACTAATGGTTTTAACCTATGTCTTCTCTAACATTTTCACATGTAAAACATCCTATAATATATAATGCTAATAGCAATTCTGTCTGGTAGACCTTGAAAATCAGGGTCTATTTTTTCTTAATAAGAGAACTCACTTCTCTTAATATATTATGTATTCCCTCCATTGATCTCTGTTTTTAGAGTGAAGCCTCTAGAGTATCTGGGACGACAGATACACGCTACACCCACCACTCCATCAATTTCTAGTAACTAAAGGTAGGTCTTTGGCCACTAAAAAGAAAGGTTCTCCCTTTCCTGGTTCCATGCATCAGAAAATATGTAATCTATAGGAGCAAGGGTCTACATACCTGAGGCTTCTTAATGCATCTGTAAGGTGGGGATGGAAGAGAAGAGTATTGACAGAAGGCACCTTTGTCTTCCTTCCCTTGGAATTAGGGTAGGAGGGGAAATGAGAGGATCCTAAATAATCCCTCCCAGTTTGCTGTGAAGAAAGACCAGGCCCTTCTCCAACTGCCTCTCCCGGGCCTCAGGATCCTCTAGCTTCTGATTCTTCCGGAACTCACGGCGGATGGTTGAAAGATAGAAGTCTCGATCAGTGTAGCGAAGCTCTCGGCCTTGGCGCAACAGAGCCCGATAGAGATTCAGCACCGCCTCTCGGCTCCATGGGGCCATGGGGGACTTGCTGGGGCTTAGCGTCACGCTATAAACAGATGGGAAGACACAGAAGCCTAGTATCAGAAGGTCCAGTAGACTGTGCAGGTTAGGGGTTCTTAATCCAAGTTTCAGAGGACACGCTCACCAAGGTCACACTATGATTTAGTAGTAGGCTAGAAGCAGGCTCCAGCCTCAGACACCCCCTGCTGGAAAAGTACAGGTTGTTATTCACACCAGTGCTCATAAGATCATCAAAGCATCAGCTTCCTTGTTTATAAAATGATGGTAATGATAATGACAACAGTACGGTAACAGTACCTACCACACAAGACAATTTTGAGAATAATGCATGTAAAGCATCTGTAATGGAACTCAACTATACCTCAAGGGGTAGCCTAGAGTAGCTGAAGAGAAAAACTCTTCAGCTATACTTGAATCCTGGCACCACCACTTAGGAGCTGCATTACCTTAGACTATTTTCCCAACCTCTCTGTGCTTGTCTCAATCCTTCTTCTGTAAAGTGAGGATAAAAATCTTATTTTGGGGGCCAGGCACTGTGGTTAATCCTAACACTCTGGGAGGCCGAGGTGGGTGGATTGCCTGAGCTCACAAGTCCAATACCAGCTTAAGCAAGAGCAAGACCCCATCTCTAAAAATAATCGGGCATTGTGGCACCTGCCTATAGTCCCACCTACTTGGGAGACTGAGGAAGAGAATCGCTTGAGCCCAAGAGTTTGAGGTTGCTGTGAGCTGTGATACTACAGCTAGCTCTCCACTGAGGGTGACAAAGTGAAACTCTGTCTCAATAATAAATAAATCTTATTTTGCCCATATAGTAGGTATAAGCATTAAATGAGTTAATATATGTGAACATGTTTAGAACAGCACTTGGCACATACTCTATAAAGGACAACTATTATCTAGGTTTGTTAAGTGCTCAATAAATGTTACATTTAATTATACATAAACCACCACTGCCTTCCTTAACAATAATTAACTCTTACACAAGCACAGTGTGTTATCGTTTGTAAAGTGCTTTGTTATGACATTTGAACTAAGAACCTGCAAGTTGGACAGGGTTCATAATAATAGTGAACATTTATTGAAAGGTCATGATACACCAAGTATGTTCTTTTTTTTTTTTTTTTACAACAGGGTCTCACTTTGTGGGCCTTGGTAAAGTGCTGTGATGTCATAGCTCACAGCAACCTCAACTATCAGGCTCAAGCGATTCTCTCCCCTCAGCCTCCCAAGTAGCTGGGACTACAGGTGCCCACCACAACACCCAGCTATTTTTAGTCAAGGTCTTGCTCTGGCTCAGGCTGGTCTCAAACCTGTGTGCTCAGGAAATCCACCTTCCTCGCCTCCCAGAGTGATAGGATTACAAGTATGTTCTAAGCATGTTCCATGTAACAACTTATCTCATTCTATCAACAACCCCATTTCCCCCACTTTAATGTGCAGGAAACTGAATCTCCCAGAGGGAAGCAACTTGCCCACAGGTGAACAACTGTAATGGGGAGGGCTGGACCCCCCACCCCAACTCTGCCTGCCTCTATAGTAAGAGGTACCATTTGCTAGGGCTTTATCATGTGTACAGCACTGAGTACCCCATGAACTTTTTCAGCAGCACATACCAGGGGCTCAAAAAATACGCTGAATGATAGAAAGAATTTTCAAAACATCCCTATGTCGCAGAAATGATCACCCTTGTATCAAAAATAAAGAAATAATACCAAGTGGAGGAGATATTGGACTAGAAAAAATGATCTGGACTTTGGGCCCAAAGTCAGCTAGCCATTAGTTTCTGTCCTTACCAACTTCCTGCGCCAGCTAGAGCAAGCTCCCGTCCCTGTCCCTTTTTCCTTAACTACAGAAGCATTCCCCTCGACCCTAAGAGCCTCCTTTAGTGGGAGAGAGGCAGAAAATTCAGTTGATAAGACAGAAGGCAACTGGGAGAGTGAGGACTGTTACTACAAGGTAGCTTCCTGCCCCGACCCTAGGGGGCCGAGCCGGGGTGCGGAGACCCCCAGACTAGGGCAGGCCTGCTCGGGGTCAGGGGGGACTGGGAAGATCCAGAGATTGGGGCGGCATGAGAACAGGGAAAGCCCAGAGTGGGCTAGGGCGCGACCCCGGGCGACAGGCCGGTAGCCTGGGCCAGGGCCAGATGGGGGGCGCCGGCAGCAGCCCTGAGGGGAAGCGCGGTGAGCCCTCGACTGCCGACCGCTGCCCGCCCTCACTCCTTCCCTCACTCACCCGCGGGCGCGCGCGCTAGCACTCCTCTGGTCTCGCTTCTCGCCCGGTACCCCTCCCGGGGTCACTTATCAACATGGCCCCTTCACTTCCGGGACGCGACCTTGCGCACAGAGCAGCGGAGGGGCTAAAGGGAGCTGGAGGGCTGCCGGAGGCGGAAGGACTTCCGGTCTTCTCCTGCACGCTCTCTCGGGCCCCGCCCCCTCGCGCAGGGCTCCGCCCCACAATCGCGAGCCCCGCCTCCGTGAGTGGCGTCACCTGGGCAGGGTCCGCCCCCGGAGTGCTCTGGTTGCTGGGGCCCGGCTGTGGGCGCCGCTGTGATCCCGGGTGGGCACAGGGTGAGAAGGCGGGAGGTGGCCTATCCCTCCGATGAGACTGTCACGGTGGGAAGGTTCCCCACCACCTGCCAGTCCTGTAGTCTGTCAGGAGTCTGTCTGATCAGGCCTGGCACTGTGCGCTGTCTGCTGCTCTGGGGCTGGGGTACCGTGTACCCGAGGGAATACTAACACTACCATTCAGAGCCCTCTTATATCCGTTTTCTCACATCGCCTTCTTTTCATCCCTCCATGCTGTTCCAGCTCTTCAGGCCCGTTGGCTACTGGCAAACTCCTATCCTTCAAGGTCTGCCTCAAAGATTCCCTCAGAAGTCTTCTCCAGCTCCTCTTCTCCCCTCCTCCAACTCGCTAAGGCGCCTTCTTTGGGCCGCACAGAAATGTGTGCACACCATTAACCCGTTCAACAACAACACGTATTTATTGGTGCCTATTATTCTTTCATTTATCTGCGTACTTCTCTGTCTTTCACTAGATTTGAGGACGGAGGCCACGTTCCTATGGAGTCCTTAAGCCCCTCCCCCAAGCGCTTCCCAGAACCTGGCTCAGACCAGCCCAGAGCTAGGGCTTTGGAGTCAGGCCCCTGCTCTCAGCTCTATTCCGGAAGGCCGCTTTCCAGGGGCCTAAGGTCTCCACTCAGAGGGGGAGGGGGCTAGCTTCCACGAGAAATGGGGTGTCCCAGCAGCACTGGGGAGAGGTAACCACTGGGGCCTCTGGGGAAGGCTTAGGACTTAGGAGCAATAGTGGCTGACAACTCTGAAGTCTAAGGAGTTGTGCCCCAGGGCTGGCTTGGTATGGGGAACAAGGATGAAGTCCAGCAATTATCTCCTTGCCACCCCTCACACATATGTGAGCCACCTTTATTAAGCACCTACTGTGTGCCAGACATTGGACTTGATACTTTATAAATGGATTATATCTAATCCCAGCATCCCTGTTCAGTAGGCATTATTATCCTAATTTTACGAATGGGAAAACCAAGCCTGAGAGATTTAGTAATTTCTCTAAGACATTGAACTAGCAGCAGAGGGGTCACAGTGGAACCCACATGTCTTACTCTGAAATGTGTATTTTTTCCACTCTTTCAGACTGCCCTACTTTGCTTTTTAAAGAAATGATTTTGTGACCCAAATAAATCTAATTGGTGACATTGCTAGCTGGCACACTAGGTGACCTTTTCATTTCTCTCCTGCCCTTCCTATTCTATAGGAGGGAAGGACAAAGGAAGATCCTTTCTAGGGGTCTGCCCTTCAGGTCACCTCCCCCCAGAACATCTCTTGCTCTTCAGGGTTTTTATATCCCTGGGCCTCTCTTGCCCCTACACCATCCTGGGTGCAGTTTATTTCCAGACTGACGAGGCCCCACTCTGTCCCCAATGCTCCCATGGCAATTGAGGGTGGATAATGAGATGTCATCTTGTATTCAATTGTATCCATGGTGATTTTGAAGGCCAGAGACCCATAGTAGGGGATGCTTACCTGAATCTCAGGGCTCCACCAGGTTTCCCAGGACAAGAGGCATTCTGGGGTCTCTTGGATTAACATTGCAGGGTTCCTATAAATCCCCTGGTCTCACATCTGAATGATGGCAACAGCCTCTGGTGAGGTTAGAGGGCAAGTGAGGTTAGAGGGCAAGAGGAGAACACTTGTTCACCCAGAACACTGACCTACACTTAGTTGGCATTTAATTGTTAAATGAATGAATGAAAAATTTCCAGGACAGATATATCATTTTCTGTGTCAGGGAGGTCAAGGCTGACTAATTTGGAAGGGGAATATGGGTTTGTGGTGAGGATAAGTCCAGGGAATTAAGCCATGTGTGCCTTGGCTTCCTCATCTGTGAGTTGGAGGTGATCACTTGCTGTGGCTGGTCTAGAGGGCTACCCCACAGGGCTATTGAAGATTAAACAAGATTGGGCCCGTAAGGTGTGAAAGCACACAGTGAGGGGCACCTTGTTTTATCATAAAATGTTGCTAATGTCTCTTATGCATGGGTGAGCGCCTGGGAATATTGGCCTACAAGCAGACTTTGGAAACCCAGGATACCAGTCCCAGGCCAAGACCTCAAGGGAGTCTTATGCTCTCAAGGATCTGGGCCCCAGGGGCCCTGAGATGGAATGCTGAGACAAAACTGAACAAAGCATTTTTGCTGAATTACCAGGAGCACCAACACAGATGTTTCCAATATGTCAACCAAATAATCACTCGTGTAACATTTACTGAGCACTTAGTATGAACCAGGGCTAGAATCAGGAATGTAGAAATAAGGTGTGCTGTTCCTGTCCTCACATACAAATGGATGCTGGAAGCAAAGCCTTCACAGGAGCTGCAGAAAGACAGAAGAGACTGTGATCAGTGCAGGAGCAGGGGCTGGGCACAACTGAGAGCAGAGCACAGGTGGGAAGATGAGGGTGAGACACCAGGCTGGACAGAGGAGCCTACCTGGCCTGAAGTTGTCCTGAGACGTGGTGATAGCCAGCCAGGTGTGTTTCTGGCTGCTTTACCTGCATCACTGGTCTGGAGTCAGCCATGTGTTTGAACTCTGCCACTTGACAAGTGGGTGGCATCAACAAGGTTCTCAATGTCTCTGGGCCTCACACCCATACCCAAGTGATTAGAGCTTGAAGTTAATTCATGCTAACTAACATGGGAGCAGGTCACATAGACTATTTGCAAGGAGAATTCTCAGTCTCCTGGAGGTCTAGGGAGTCCCCAGGAATGGTGTAGGGGCAAGAAAGGCCCAGGCAGAAGACAGGATTAGGGTCCAGTGGAGAAGCTCCAAGGAGTTCAGAAAAGACAGACCCATGGTGACACTGGAGATGAAGGCAGGGCTGACCAGGCAGGCCCCACAGGTCACCACCAAGAATCTGGCCCTGATCCTGACAGCAGTGGGAGGCCCAGGCCATGGTCAGACTAGCATTTATGAAGGATCAGCTTGGCTGCTTTGCAGGGACCAGACCTGCTGGGGATGGGTTCTCAGGCCACTGAAGTGCTCACTTGAGGCTCTCATCAGCCAGGAACCAGAGTTAACACTTAGGAATCTCTCCCTGTGTTCCAGCACATGCTCACCCATTCCCCTAATCCTTACCCCAGAATTGTCATTGCTGCAATTATGGCCAAGGAAATGGGATCCTAAAGAGTACTCAGTGGCAAGAGTAAGACCTGAACTCAGGTCTGGAGCTCTGTACCATCCACGGGACAAATGAAGTCACACAGGACTAAGGTGGAGAAAGGACAAAGCTGGGAGGTGGCCTGCAGACACCAAAATCAAAGGGCAGGAAGCAAAGGATACTGAGGCCGGGTGTGGTGGCTGCCACCTGTGATCCTAGCATTCTGTGAGGCTAAGACAGAAGGATCTTTTGGGCTCAGGAATTTGAGACCAGCCAGAGCAAGACTGAAACCCCATCTCTACTAAAAATAGGAAAATTAGCCAGGCATAGTGGCCCATGCTTGTAGTCTCAGCTACTCAGGAGGCTGAGGCAGGAGGATCGCTTGAGCCTAGGAGTTTGAGGTTTCTGTGAGCTGTGATGCCACAGCACTCTACCCAGGGTGACAGAATTAGACTCTATCTCAAAAAATAAAAAAGTAAGTAAATAAAAATAAAAAGAGATACTGAACTGGAATTATTAGAAGACATGTTTCTCCTGGTGTCCCAGAGGGCTGGGAGGGAAGTGTGGCATGGTCACAAAGGCCAGTGCCCCAATGGGCCCCATCTGTCCCTCCCCATAAAGGAGCTGTTCCAGCAAGAGGAGGGAGCGGAAGCACAGGGGCTGCAGAGTAAACGGGAAGTAAAAAGGGAGCAGTGATTTTGCGCAATGAAAGGCTGGCTAGAGGGAACAAAAGCCAATTGTACATGTTTTAGTCTGGGTTGGTTGGGCTCTTACTCTACTAGCCTTGATGGGGGCCAAAGGGATGCGGGGCAAGTAGAGGGAGAGAAGTTGAAAAAGCCAAAGAGGGGGCCCTCAGCGAGGTGATGTCACAGAGAAGAGTGGGAGATTAAGTGGCCCCTTACTGCAGGGTGGCAGTGAGGGGCAGTCCAAGCTTCGTGACAGAAGGGCAGAGAAATGTGCGTCTCACCGGTCTTATTCCCTTTATGTTGACCAGCTCAGTCCAGCCCATTCTGCCTCTCCAGCTCCTCATAAGGGACAGTCCAGGCCAGTGGAGAAATGGAGGAGTTGCCTGTAACCAGATCAGCAAAACTCTGGGCTGTAGGCCAGCCAGGGAACTGGAAATCATTGTCAAAGAGAGAGCCTCCTAATGGGGTTTGCTATCATCGGATGTCATCAATCCTATATTCACCAGACTAAAACCTGATATCCCTGGACAGGACAAAGAGTGCCCCATTTACCTGTCAAATCTCTGCTGCCCATGTTGTGCCAGGTGGTGTTGAACAGGGCGCAGGGAATGTGAGTTTAATTACTGAATAACCCCCTTTGTGGGTGGGGTGACTGCCTTTAAGTCAGCTGTCTATTCCTGTACAAGGGATGAGACAGATAGCATGAGAGAGGAACAGGGACTCCTGGAAGCTTTGACTTGGCACTGCATTGATGGGGAGCCATATACTATTTTAAAATTGGGATAAGTGATAGAACTGGATCTAGAATATAGAAACTGGGCTGCTGGGTGGTGGTGTTCATGTTACACACTGCACAAGAATACCAGATCTAAGGGGTACCTTTCATATCAGAGACCTCATGGAATTGAAAGTTTCTCATGACATTTCTTTAGCAGGCAGCAGTGTCTCAATCTAACAGAATCAGTATATTGGCAGTGTCTCAATCAAACAGAATCAGTATATTATATCCATTTTTTTTTTAGAGACAAAGTCTAACTTTGTCACCCTCGGTAGAGTGCCATGGCATCACAGCTCACAGCAACCTCCAGCTCTTGGGCTTAGGTGATTCTCTTGCCTCAACCTCCTGAGTAGCTGTGACTATAGGCGCCCGCCACAACACCCAGCTATTTTTTTGTTGCAGTTTGGCCAGGGCCTGGCTCGAACCCACCACCCTCAGTATATGGGGCCGGCGTCCTACTCACTGAACCACAGCCACCCTGTTATGGCCATTTTTCTTTTCTTTCTTTCTTTTTTTTTTTTTTTTTTTTAACAGTTGAGACAGAGAAATTGGGGGCAGGTATTTATTTATTTAGCAAGCCTGGGCCAGGTTCAAACCCACCACCCTTCATGTATCGGGCCGGCACTCTAACCATTGATATGGCCATTTTTCAATAGATAGAAATAAAATGTCTGGAGGAAGGGATGCCTTCCCAATTGCACAAAAGCTCATCTGGGCTGCTGTCAACCTTGTGTGGAGAATAGATTGGGAGAAGAGAAAGGAAGTAATGATTTTGGCATGTCCGTGGCTGAGGGCGGATGCAACACCAGGAATTGAGGGTGGATTCAACACCAGGGATTGAGATGAAATATATTTCAGAGGAGGGACAGTGCTTGGGAAGCCCCAGAGTGTGATTTAGATGTGACGGGGTATGACGTTTGTACATGCTCGTGGCCCTTTCCTTGGTTCTTAGAGTCTGAGATGCCCTCACGCTAGCTGCTGGCAAAATAGCTTTTCCTCCCCACGTACCTGCTGAAGGTTTGACATTGGCAGGAACCCTCTGCAAACACCACTGGGCGCCACAGTCAGAAAAGCAGCCAGCAGGAAGCAGGCCTGAGGCCCCTCTTCTCAGATCAGTGAGGCAAAACCTGAAACCATCACCGGACCATGCATAGTGACTTCTAAGAGTAATGACAACACTGCCTGGCAAAACTCTCACTGACATGTAGGCAGGTGGGTCTCCATCCTCAGGGAGGCAGGCAGGGACCTACATAAAGGGGTGGCTGCCTGGGGTCTGCCAGGGTGCAGGATTCCCTGGGTTGGCTGACTGCTTGGAGACATGCCAGTGGGGCAGATATCATTAGGCACTACTGATCATAATGCAAGTTAGAGGCCTGGGAGACAGGTCATCCAAGAAAGGGTGAGTTATGTGGGCACATCAGGTTAGTACAATTCAGTGACGATTTAGTAACTATTATCAGGCCCTAGCCAGAGCAGAGGAAAATATACCCCCTCTGTTGTGGGGCAAGACAGACGTTCCAGAGGTGCCCTCCATTAGTGATCATCCTCAAAGCTCAGCCACCTCCCATGCAAGTTCTGGGACCTTCGTTTCCTCATCTGCAAAGGGAGTGACAAGGATACGGACCTTTTCTTCTGCATGCCATCAACATTTTGGTGTTCCTCTAGCATTGCCTGTTTCATTTTGGGTTATTTCCTAGGTTTGGTTTTCTTTCATCTTTATGGTGCTCTATACATAATTCTAATGTGTTTTCTTTTTTTGAGATAGAGTCTTGCTCTGTCTCCTCAGGCTGGAGTACACTAGCAGGATCATAGCTCACTCCAACTTCAAACTCCTGAGCTGAAGCAATCCTCCTACCTCGGTCTTCCAAAGTGCTGGGATTATAGGCATGAGCCACCACGCCCAGCCACGTGACTCTAATTTTCATACATTTGCTTTTTCATTTTGGGCTATGTATTTGCATAAACTGCTTCAAATCCTGTATGGTGTTCAGTGAGAAGAAAAGAGGAAAGGCAGAAGGAAGCAAGCCAGCCCCGAGGATGCTGGTGACTGATGGCCTCCACCCTCCCACTAGGAGGCAGCACAGCACAATGAGAAGGGCTCATAGCACAGCTCCTAAATCCTACTGCTGGTCTCAGAGCAATTTATGCCCTGGATCTCTGTAGATCTTGGGCTCTTCACCTCAAATCTCGCAGGATGGAGAATGGAAGACCCCTTCTGAAGACCACTCAGTTCCCCAGGAGAAAGCTGATGCCCCAGTGGCCACTAGTAGCCACCTTATAGGATTAGATGAGATCATGTTTACAAAATGCCTGCTGTGGACACAGTAGGAGCTCAATAATTATCTGTTTCCTGTTCCAGTAATTTTGCATCGCAACGAATATTTAGCAATGTCTGGAAACATTTTTGGTTGTCACATTTGAGAGGCATGGATGCTACTGGTATCTAGTGGGTACAGGCCAGAGATGCTGTGAAACACTCTGCAATGCACAGGACGGCCCCACTCCAGAGTGACCTGGCCTACAAAGTCTATAGTGCCAAGGTCAAAAGACCCTGGCCACTCCCAAATGATCCTGGGCTCCTAGAGAGTGGAAAATGTACCTCGCTCATTTCTAAGTTCTCCTCAGGGCCTGCCATGCCGTAAGCAGTCAAAAATTGAGTACAGGATGGGGTTGAAAGGCCACAAAGGGGGTGGCATGGAATGGTTGGTGGGATTAGTGGGTGTCAGAACCAGAAGGACAAATTTCCACAAAGGGGGAAGTCACATGTATAACTACATTAGTTACAGGGTTTCACCTGCCCACAGTTCAAGCCCCAATCTGGAAAGCAACCCTGGGTGTTTTAATGGCAGGTCACAAGCCAGGTGGGTGGAGGAACCACTGTGCTACGAGCACCAAGCCTGTGGGCTCTTTTTATAGACAGGAGACAGTCTGGAAGAGAATATGCATCCCCTCCTAGGTCACAAGCCAGGTGGGGGGAGGGCAGGTCAGTGCCTCCCCTCCCCCCACTCAGCCAGACAGCCAGCTGAGGGAGACATTGATAGCTGATGCTGGCAATCACAATACAATGTGTCCCTGGGCTCTGATAACGTGGCACTAGCCTCACCTTTGCCTTTCTCAGCTTGAGTTTACCTGTGTGCTCTATGGACTGTGATGCTCCTGAGAGCAGAGACCATCCTCCACGTGTTCCCGGAGCAGGCACCATGCCAGGCTTGGTTAGCTGCTTGAAGGATCTTTGAACATTATTAGTGCCTTCCTCTCCTCTTGCACCTCTGTCTCCATCCTCCTCTCCCAATGAACAATGACAGAGGGAGTGCAGTTTGGCAGTCAAGAGCTCAGCTTCTGATGTTAAGCAAACTGACTGCCACTTTCACCACTCTAGTTAAGGTGTCTATGCCTCATTTTCCTGTCTGTGCAGTGGGAATAATGGGGAGGAAAATCTTTTGACCCAGAGTTTGCACCAAATAGGCACCTAGTAAGTAACATCTGCAAATATTTATGATGCTGGTGGTCCACCTTAGGACAGATTTAAGGGTTGTAAACTTAAAGAAGGGTGGGTCTCTCTCACCCTCTTCTGTCTGAGGGGTGTCTAGATCTCTTCTAGTCCCTCAATCCTGTGGCATTCAGTCCCCACCCTCAGCCCCAGCCCAAGTAGGGGCTTTCCTGGGCTTTGGCAATGTGACCAGAAGCCCATTCTGGCATCCAGGTGCCCGATTTACACACGCATAGCACTTTGTGAGTGCGCAGGAGACATTAGCCTCTGATGTGGTCATCAACACTGGTTTTACTCTTTCTGCTATCCCTGGGCCTGTCTCACCACCTAACGTGGAGGTCGCACAGCCACCCAGAGGGGACCCAGGCTGAGCTCAGCGTATGTTTCCACCATTCTGAGACTTTCCCCTTAAAAGAGTCTCATACAGGGGGCTCCCAAGACAATGCCAGCACCCACCTGGCCCAAAGGAAGCTCCCAGGAAGACTTCATATTCCCAGGCTCCAGACACTGTTATGGCACAGTCCAAGATCAGCTCCATGGGGAAGGGAAGACTGCTTCTAGAGAAGAGGTTGCTGTCCTGACCCACCAGTAGGGCTGGCACTAGGAATTTAAGTGGCTGTGTGACCTTGGCTGAGGCATTTTAAGCCCCTGACAGAGAAGAAAACCACTGACGTGGGAGCACTTGTTTTGATGGCTAAGAGCAGAATTGTGGGAGAATCATCTCCTTCCTGCCTTGGCACTAAAGTCTGCATCCAGGTTCCCAAAGAGACCCCACCTAGAGGGTGGATGCTGCCAATCCTGGAAGCTAAGCTTACTTCTGCCAGATGCCCATCCAGCATCTTCCACTCCCAAGCTGTGTCCACCTGTGCCTGGAGGGTAACTTTGTCCCTAAGGGAAGGTGTTCCATACACCTCCCCTCAGCCCCACCAGCCATCCAGTCCTTTAAGGTCTCATACTCATTGGTTCAGACTTGACAGCAAGGGCATCTTTAGCAAGACCAGAGCCACCTGCTCCCATCCCTTCCTGCCCCACAGCACCCACAAACTGGCCTCACACGCACACTCTTTGAACTTTGTACCTGTTTTTATTATTAATATTATCTTTTCCTTTAAGCATCCCTTTAAGGGTGAAATGAAATCCAACCATTTACAGAGAAAATGATTTCAGAATGTACATATTGATTTTTCCTTACAAAAAAAATAATACTATTATTATTGGTGTCCTTAAATTATACATTTTCCCAGGGCCCTGCCTTCTGCTTGGGCAAGCCCCCTGTCTCCCCACCCAGCTCTCCCTTTGATCCCAAAGCTCTCCCATGCTGCTCCTGAAAACCGACATGACCTATGCGTAGAAGGGGCCAGCTGTGCTCCCTGGATGCTTGGCATGGACAAGCCCACTTGGGTCTAGAGGTCAAGGGGCTAGTGGTTCCCAGACACGGCCACAGGACAGCAGTATGCTGGCATTCACATTTAGTTTGGTTTCCCTTCACATCAGGGGAGTGGCCCTGGGCCCCCCAAAATTCCCAGTGTATGCTATGATTGTATGTGAAGCTCTTCAACCTCACCCTACTTCCAACCCTCTGACAGCTGATCACTAGGTCTCTACCCACCTAAGTGCTGTGAACAGGCCCTTACCCCATGGAGTCTGGGCCTGACAAGTCTGAGCTTCTCTGCCTACCCCCTGAGCACTGGAGTCCATCAGGTAAGGGTGCCAGGATGTGGGACTAGGAAGCTGTCAAGGAGAGAGGCCCTGGGCCAGGGCTCATTTATGTTCCAGGGGTCCCAGAGACCACCTGTCCACAGGGCAAACAGAGGCTTCTCAGGAGGGCAGCCTGGCTTAGAATGACCCAGAGCCACAGGGACACCCTGATTTCTTGAGCCACCTCTCATTCTCAAGAGGAACCAGAAAGGAAGGCTGCTATGACTTCAAAGGAGGGGTTCACTCAGAGGAGTCCCTGAACAGGGGCAAGAGTAGATCCACCTAGGTCCTCAGCCTGCTTCACGCCTGCCCACCAGAAGCTGCTCTGAGGCTGGTTCCCCACACCACATTTAGGCCTGGCACTTCCCCCAGATGGAGCAGGTGCCTAAGAGATGGCCTCCTCCCTGGCCCATCAGGAACCTTCACTAAGACATCCAGAAAAACCACTGTGGGTGATGGGGGCAGGAACCTAGAGGGGCCAGGGAGGTAGTGGGCTCTTAGCTGCACAGCCCTCAGGTTGAGACAGTTCCCACTCCTCAGACTGAAAGACAGACAGACAGACAGACCCTGCATCTCCTTTAGCCTTGCCTTCTGGGCTCCCCAAGGGCTTAATAGCCCATTTGGGGGGAGATGCAGAAGATATGGCCACAGGCTCCAGGTCCTGGGGAAGAGGACACGGGGCCTGCGCTCCCACATCCACACACAAGCTTGTATTTACAGGAACACATCAATACAGACATGTACAAATACACACCAAGCATGCACCCATGCCCATAAATATACACGCACACTCACAAACATGTACCACTCCACAGGCAGACTCTGCACACAGCATCACTAGGTGATGTCTGAGAGGGCGGGGGAGGAGTTGCCCCTTTCCACACAGCTGCAGCTCCCACAGCACCCTGGTCCTGGGCTGGCACAGTGAGGAGTGGAAGCAGGTGTTCCAGAAACTCTGACAATGAGAGCAGGGCCCACGACTGAGAAAGTAATTTCTCCCCCCTCCCCCACTAGAGATGCTACTTGTCTCCCGTGTCCATTCTCTCCTCCATTAATAAGAAAACTCCTGGGTTGAGGCCTCGCACATGGCATCCCACCTAACTACACTTCCCAGCTTCCCTTGCAGCTGCTTATGGCCATGTGACTTAGGCCTGGCCAATGAGATGCTGTCACAGTGACAGTGCCTTTTCTGGCTCCTGCCCTTAACGGAAAAGGGGTGCACATCCCTTGCAACCTCTGCCTACCCAGGCTTGGATGCACACAGGATGGTGGAAAGTGGAGCAGCCACTGTATCCAGAACTGGAAGGTGTGTATGAGGAAAAACAGAGCTGCCCTACTTCCATCTTCCTCTGTACAATTTAATTAGAAACAAGCTCTGTCTTGCATAAACTACTGTATTTCAGGGTCTCTTAATCACAACAAATACACCTCCCCAAGGCAAACTATGAGGAATGGGAAGGCATACAACTGGCCTTAATGTCCCTTCTTGGGCTCAGGACAGCCTTGAAAAGGCCCTTCCTGGTCCCTAATCTTCCCCCAAGGAGGGGCACAGGATGATCCCAACCAGGGAGGGTGCAGAGCTGGGGCGGTGGGTGCCAACAGGAAAGGGTGATGGGGAGGTGGGGTGGATGGATGCTGGGGCCTCCTGTCAGTTTCCTCTTTCTTCCTCCCTCCCCCAGGTCCCACCTACAACTGGACTCCTGGCCTTGGAATGGGCAGCCCACAAGCCAGCAATATAGAAAAAAGGAATGTCAAGACCAGGTTTGGAACCCAAAGGAAGACTCCCCAGGGTTCCCCAGCCCCATGCTGTCAGGTCCTGAGGAGTGGGGGAGCACAGAGGTACTTGGGCACCAGCCTCCCAGTGAAGAGGGGTCCTGTCCTTTGGGACACTGGGTGGGGTTCTCCACTCCCTCCTGCCTAGCACTTATGCTAATGCTGCAAAGCCATCAACAAGCACATCCTGGTTGCCTCCTTCCTAGCTGTCTCCTCTTCCTCGTGGACCCAAATGCATCTATTTACAGAACCCCTGGCCCTCATGGCACGCCTGTTTAGGGTAGGCTCCTCCCAAGCCAGGCCACGCCACCATGGACTCTGGAAAGTTCCTGTGGGATCCCTCCACAGACCGCCCTGTAAGCCCTCCCCCTCTGCCCAATGACCACCGTGTACACCCCCCTCTTCCAGCAGCACCTCCTGGCCACAGCACTCTTGGTGGGCAAAGGGGCCACTTTCCTGACAGGAAGGAATTTTTTTTTTTTTTTTAAGCACAACGGCCTGCCCCTTTATTGACAAGGGCTGGAAGGGAGTAAGCCCCATACACCCACCCACACACTCACTCCTAGTTCTCTTAAGAGCCACCAAGCCATGCCGGTGGAAGGAGGCAGGGAGATCATTTATTCTAGGGGCGGCCACCACTCCCGACCCTGCCATGGGCCCTATAAGATCATGCAGCCTTAGCCTTCAGCATCGTCCAATTTGCCCCGGGCAGGTGGCCTCCCCTCCGGGCCCTTGTGGCGCCGCCCGCCTTGCACGGTGCTCTTGGGCTCCTGGTAGGGGTTGTCCAGCAGGTAGCGGAACTGGTCGTAGTTCTTGAGCAGGTACTTAGGGGCGTACATGTGTTCGCTGGGATCGGCCGGCGGGTACTCCTGCTGCGTGCCGTCAAACCAGCCCCCGGTGCGGATCAAGTTCCGGATGTAATTGAGGTCCCGCTTGTCCTCGTAGTCACCCCAGCGGGGGAAGTCGCCGTTCTGGGCGGACACCAGCTTGAAGTAGATGCCCTCGGGCGTGAAGCACCAGGAGCAGTGCCAGCCCGCGAAGTGCAGGGGGCTGCCGAGCGACCACTGCACCAGGATGTGGCCCGTGCGGTTCTCGTACTGGCGGAAGTTGGGCATGGTGTAGTACTGGCGGCGGCGCAGGCGGATGCCGTCCAGCCCGTACACGACCTGCAGCATGTCCACCGTGCAGCCCGACACCACCTCCAGCGTGCCCGGCTGCTTCCAGAAGAAGCCGTAGAGCGACTTGCGCATGTGGAAGGCGAAGGGCTCGGTCCAGCCGTCATAGAGCTTGAGGAAGAGGACGCCGTCGCGGGCCGGGATCTCGTCGGCGTCGTCGATGATGAAGACGTCATCCGGCCGCAGGTTGCGCAGCCGCGAGACGCCGTCCTGGGTGAGGAAGGTGCGCAGGTAGTCATCCGCGATCCAGCCGTCCTGCCGGCCGCCCGGCGGGAAGTGGTCAAGGAAGACGTAGAGCACCTTATGGCGGATGTACTCGAAGGTGCCGTTGGTCAGCATCTCGCGGAACTTGAGCGGCCGCGGCTCCCCGTAGGCCGTGAAGTTGGACTCGCACACCACGAAGGCGTCTACCACGTCGCCCAGCTCGTGGAAGCGCACGTCCAGCAGGTCGAACTCGTGGTTGATGTTGATGGCGTTAATGACCCGGCGCGGCACCTCCCGGGGCACCAGCCGCTCCTTGGTGGGCAGGTTGGAGTACTGCACCACGGTGGGCACGCCGCAGCTGGGCCCGTGCCAGCCGGGCAGGCACACGCACTCCACCCACTTGCGCCGCGGGCCCCGGCTGCCCGCGCGATCCCGGGTGCTCAGCAGGTACCGGGGCGGGCGCTTGGCCGAGGAGCCGTTGGCTCCTTCGGGCTTCTCCTCTGGCCGCCCCGGTGGCGGCTTCTCCAGCATTTTGGTGCCTGGTTTGAAGCAGACGCCCCCGGCTTTGGTGCGCACAAAATACTCAGTGGTATCCTCAGACAGCACGAAGTCCACCCGGTGGAGTTCTTCAGTGGCTTTGCTTGGTGACAGTGGCTGCAGCAGGGGTGAGTGTGAGTAGAGGGGGGTCCGCAGCAGGTCAGGGCCTCCCGGGTCGGGGCTGGCCTGGGGCGTGACGGGGGCATTGTTCCAGAAGAAGCTGGACACTAGGTTAGGGCTGAGGGAGGCCAGTTCTCGGGGGAAGGTGACATAGGACAGGGTCTTAAAGAAGTGCAGGAAGGAGATGAGGCACAGGCCAGCCATACAGAACATGAAAAAGAGCTTGTAGCGTCTCATCTTCATCCTGCAGGAAAGAGGGAGAAGAGCACAAGGTCAGGGCCATCTGAGGCTCTTCTAGGAAAGGGACCTAATGATGTCTATGCTAACACTGTGCTTGACAGTGTCCTGGCTAGTGCCTGGCACTCCTGCATGGAGTCATTTCCTGCCCCCAAGAGTCAACTAGCAAGGCTCCTGAAAGCCGCAGCATCAAGGACACTCTCTTTGTTCTCACAGAGATGGCCAGGCAGACACAATGCCCCTCTGTAGCCCAGCCCCACCCTGCCCTACTAGCTGCATTGCTGGGGTTGACTCCAGGAACAAAATGCATCCTGGGAAAAGCTCAACCCCACAGACCAGGCCTTGTCCTAGGGGGCTCACGGGTCCCAAGGGTGCTCTTCTTATCTCTCTTCCTTCCTCCCTCCCTCCTGTCCCATCAATCTTTTTTTTTGCGTGTGGTCATTTTGACAAATCTTTTGAATACTTGTTCACTGAAAAAATTCACAGGTCTCAAGGGAACACACTTCTAACAAACTTAAAGAGTGAAATTAAGTACAATTCCCCTTAATTGACCCATATCCCATATATGATGTTCAGGCAGAAAAATTTTGAGTTAAATCTCTGGTTTTACATGTAATTTTTCTGTTCTTTGTTTAGTATTTTTCATTAATATTATCTTATTGGACACTAAGTCTAACCATGTTGTTTTGTTTAATCAATATGATAGATTTATTTATTTATTTATTTATTATTATTTTTTTTTTTGAGACAGTCTCACTATGTTGCCCTCAGTAGATTGCCGTGGTGTCACAGCTTAAAAACTCTTGGGCCTTGGGTGGGGGGGAGAAACTCTTGGGCTTAAACAATTCTCTTGCCTCAGCCTCCTAAGTAGCTGGGACTATAGGCTCCCTCCACAACACCCGGCTATTTTTTTGTTGTTGTAGTTGTTATTTTTGTTTGGCAGGCCCGGGCCAGGCTCAAACCCACCAGGCCTCCTGTATGTGGCCGGCACCCTAGCTGCTGAGCTACAGATGCTGAGCCAATCAATGATAGATTTTAAAGATTTTCATATCAGTAGAAATAAATTTACTAGTTCCTTTTAAATTCTACATAATATTACATGGTTATTTTGAATGAAATGATTCTCTATTCACAACTGATTTATGATACAACTATTTGCTGTTCACTTATTGTTTTATTTGTCAGTTAGTTTTATGGAATGGAGATGTTTGTATCTCCATTTTATTTTTTATTTTTGAGACAGCCTCAAGCTGTCGCCCTGGGTAGGGTGCCGTGGCATCACAGCTCACAGCAACCTCCAACTCCAGGGCTCAAGCGATTCTCCTGCCTCAGCCTCCTAAGTAGCTGGGACCACAGGCGCCCACCACAATGCCCGACTATTTTTTGGTTTTAGCCATCATTGTTGTTTGGCAGGCCTGGGCTGGATTTGAACCTGCCAGCTCAAGTATATGTGGCTGGCACCTTAAGCTGCTTGAGCCATAGGTGCCGAGCCTGTATCTCCATTTTAAAATAAGATTTTAATTTTAGAATATTTTTAGATTATCAGAAAAGTTGCAAAGATAGTACAGAGGATTCCTTACACACCTCCCCTATTATTAATATCTTACACCACTATGTACATTTATCACAACTAGGACACTGGCATGTCACTATTAACCAAACCCCACACTTTATTTGTTATCATGTTATCTCATGAATCAGCTAATACATCACAGAGCACTTCTGACTGCCACCATCCACCTCATTTGGTCCTTGAATCCAGGCAGATAGGCAGGTGGGCCAGGAGGTTACACCCATTTGACCAATGAAAATACCAAGTGGGGCCACAGGCTCACTTGGGGAGACCCACTGAGGCACAGAAGGGGCTGGGACAGAAACTTGGCACTGTTCTACCTAGAACATTCTTCCCCTTAAAATGTTCCTCTTGGTGGCTACTCATTTCTCTGGTTCTCTCTGGTTATCTGGGTGCTATCCTGCCATACTCTCCCCCTCACTTTCTAACTCTGAAGACATCAGGGGAAGAATAGAAAAGATACACACTTGGCTTGAAAATACTGTGACCTTAAACACAGCTTCTCACCATTTGAATCTCAGTTTCTACATCTGTGAAATGGGCACAGAATTCTTGGTGTACCAAAGGTGCTCAATAAGCTAATATTGCTTCAATGCCCAAGGCTAGAAATCCCCTATGTAATTTTCTCTAAGCTTCATGGTCATAAGGCACAGAATCATGAAATGATTGATCTAGGACTACTTCCTCCAACTCTTTCATTTTATAGAAGAGGAAATCAGGACCTTGGGGCCTCAGGTACCTGCTTAAAGTTACCAATGCCTTCGTGGCCTCCCCTGAGCAAGCTAGTGAGGAACAGTTGAGTTGCTAATCCCAATGGTTGGGGAAGTACTTGTCCTATTAGATATTCTCCAGTTTCAATGCCTGACCCCTGGAGCTGTCCCAGATTGCTGGCACAGCTGACTGCAGGCAGGTAGGACAATTAGGGTATAGAGGCCTGACCCCTGCTAAATGTCAGCTGTCCCGGGGCAGAGGTGGGGCTGGTCTCCATTGTCGAGTGGAGGGAGGGCAGAGAAGGGCTGCTCCTTGGCAACATTTTGAAATGGGGCTTCTGTACTCCTCTCTGCACAATGGATTCCAGCCCTGGTCTGGCAATATGAGACCAGTTAGACCAGACCAGCAGGGTGAGCCAAAGGGCAAAAGGGCCAGGCCCAATCAAGGCTATAGATGGGAGCTCCTGCTGGCAGGAACCAGGCAGGCACAAGGCAATACTGCAGACTGAGTCACTATGGTGGAAACTTCCAGAGTGACCTACCCAAGACACTTTGGGACCTAGCAAGGCAGCTCTGCTCCTTCTGGTGGATTATTTTCTTCTATGTGGGACCTACCTTTGTGGGGCACACCCCAAGTTAGGGCCAAGTAGGGCCACAGACTCACTTGGGGGGGCCCATTGAGGCACAGAAGAGCATACGCCTGGTTAGACTAGACTTACCCACCCATAAGGAGCAGAGGGCAGGGCCCAGGGCTGCCATCCAGACTTAATCCCCTGGCAGCAGTGACCAAAGGCCTTAGCAAGGTGACAGAAACCAGAGAGGCAAATAAATATACTCCTTGAGTATAAAGGGCTTCCTTGGGCCTGCTGAAGTCAGACTGATGTGGATGCTCCTTGGCTTCCTGGACAGACTGGCTTCCAGGAAGGATCTGGTTATACCCAGCCAGTTGTCCCCTTCTGAGGGCAGACTTACCAGTGCCTGGGGGCTCCCCTCTGACTCACTGGATCATTCAGGGCAGACCCCCTTGATAAGATCTCAGTTTGGCTTACTGCTGAGAATCATGGAACTGATCATGTTTTCCTTATCACTCAGGCTGCTAGGAGGCTCAGAAGTGTGCAGTGGTAGGCATAGAGCAAGAAAACAGCATTCGCAAACTACATTTTCTGGGATTCCTTCACATACAAATGTCTATTATTTTTTCAACTCTTACCATCAGCCTAATTCCTTTTTATTTTTCACATTTTTTAACAATGTAGCATAAAAATAAAATGGAGTAATAAGCATTGGCACTGAGGGTCTCAGATGAGTCTCTCAGATACCCTGGAAGTGCTGGTGGATGAAGAAGGTTCAGCCACCTGTCACTGTCAGGCAAATGTAGAGACAGGGATTAGGTCTACCAAGCTTTGTTATCAGAAGGCCAGCAATTCTGGAGAATAGTGATAGTAACCTTTCTAAGGCTACCCTCCATTTCCAAAACCACAGTTTTATACATAAAGTTCAAAATAAAAACCTGTATCCATATTAACCATATTAACCTTTATCTTAAACAATAATAAACATTAGTCAGCATAACCCAAGACCTATTACAACATTTCCAACGCAAAAGTTAATCTCCTAAATCAATTACCTAAACTACTCAAAATACACATTTTTAGGTGGAAGCTAAATATATAAAACAACAAGAATGGAAGACAAGAGAAGGTCACACAGGATCTAAACCAACCAGACCAGCTGTATCATCTGGACCCTGATTAACTCTAATTCTCACTACATGCGCTCTCAGGAGGTCACTGTAACCACCCTGTTTTAACGGATGGGGAAACTGAGACTCAGAAAGATGCCAAGATCTTCCCCCAAAAGACATTAAGAAGTTGGCTGAAGGCCAGGCATGGTAGCTCATGCCTGTAATCCTAGCACTCTGGGAGGCTGAGGTTGAGTGAATTGCCTGAGCTCATGGGTTTGATACCAGCCTGAGCAAAAGCGAGACCACATCTCTAAAAATAGCCAGGCGTTCTGGTGGGCACCTGTAGTCCCAGCAACTTGGGAGGCTAAGGCAAGAGAATCATTTGAGCCGAAGACTTTGAGGTTGCTGTGAGCTATGACAGCCACAGCACTCTACCTAGGCGACACTGTCTCATAAAAAAAAAAAAAAAAAAAAGATAAGTTGGCTGAGTCAGGACTTGAACACAAGTTCTGGTTCCAAAGCCAGCATCTTATTACAATGGAGACCACCATAGCTCTCGGTAGTGCAGGTGGCCCAGCTGTGGGCTAAAGCCATGGCACCAAAATGGGCCCCAGCTGGTGGCATTTTTGCTTCCACTACAAACCACCAGATATAACAATAAAACTGAATGGCCCTGATGCTTACGTGCCAGCCACTGTCCTAAGCACGTTATACCTCACTGAATCCTCCCAATACGAAGCAGGTTATCGTTTCCACTTTACAGATGAGGACACTGAAGCCAAAGAGATGATGATGTAACTTGGACAGTGTCACACAGTAAGGATCACATGCAATTCTCAAGGGATTTCATCCAGCAGTAAAGTCCTGAGCCCCTTCTATCTGCTGGGTTTAACCAAGTAACGTGACAGGGACCCCGTAAGGATGAGGAGTCCACAAGCAACCAGTGAAGACAACCCGGTGGATGGAGGAGCCACATCGCATCAGGTCCACACAGCACCCCAGAGGTACTCTTCCAACACACGCCATTCACTCCCTCGGCACCACTTCAGGAGAGCCCACTGTGTGCCAGCAACCTCAGCAGAACTGGGAACATGGAGATGCGCCCACACCCTTTCCCTCGTGGCACTTGAACACGGCTGAGCAGGGCAATAAACTATAAGTCAGTCAAATAATAGTACTGTATGTCCAAAAGTCGCGTTCTGGAGAAAGAGCAGGATGCAAGGTGGGGGAAGCGAGTCTTGTGGGACATAGTTGTTGGCCAGCCTTACTGAGAAGGTGAAATTTGAGCAAAGTTCTCAGAGGTGGGGGCACCAGGGAAGAAGGAACAGGAGTATATAGGCATGAAGAAGGAACAGTGAGGAGGTGGGGCAGAGCGAGCCAGTGGACAGGCAGCTATCATTGGAGGATTGACAGCAGAGGAGGGTCGTGGCCTGAGCTGAGTCTGTCAGCTCACTTTGGCTGTTCTGCTGAGAATAAACTGTCATCTCAAGGGCAGTGCAGGAAGAGCCAGAAGAAGCCGGCTTGGACCCAGGGTGGTGGCGGTAGGGTGTGGTCAGATTCTGCTGGCTATGTTGCTACCCTGGATGGGAAGCAAGCAAGGCATCAGCTTCAGTGCCCCAGGCACTGTACTGAGGAACTCGCCTTTGCCTGGGGTGGTGGGGCCAGCCTGGAGCTGCCTTTCAAGAGCTGAGGAATGGAGGAGTCGGAGCCACAACCAGCATCCATCTCTGCAGGGCTTTGCTCTAACCATTGCTTCACTTCCTACACATCAACACTGAGGCTGAGCATGAAGGATACAGCCAAGGTCACACAGCTGGCTAAAGGCGGAGCCCAGCACTAACCAAGACTCAGGTCCTTTCTGCAGCATGCTCTGTCTAGGAGCTTCACAGGATGGATGGGGGTGGGGTCTAATCCACAGCCCACTCCCAGTTTACTTCCCAAGATGCATGTGGCTTCAGTCCCCCAGGAACTCAGGGCAGCAAGCTCAGCTGAGGAAGAACTTGGGGCCTCCTGCGGGCTGGGCTACTGTCCTCTGCACCTTGGGCAGCAGCAGCCCTCTCCAAGTCCTTCCTACTGCTGAAGCTGATCACCAATAGCTCAGATGCCACACTCTGGCCCTTACTTAGTTCAGTAAAATTCACCTAGTACTTAGATGCCTGCATGGTGCCAGGGTTGGCCTGGAACCCAAGCACCTCTGCCCCAACCCAGCGCCCATCTGAGCTCTCCCTGCCTCTTCATAGAGAGCTCTGAACAGTCTTCTGGGTTCTGTGGCCACTGTGAGCTCTGATCAGCTGAGCAGGTCACTTGACCTCTCTCAGCCTCAGCCCCTCCACCTCTAAATGAGCCATTGTTTTCCCTACTCTGCTCACCTAAGGTGAGGATGAAAGACCACCTATAGCATCAGCCCCTGCCCTTCAACACTGCTACCAGGTTCATCTCCCCTTGACATCTGCCCTCCAGCTGGGATAGGACAGGAAAGTGTACACAGCAGGCGCTCAAGGAGCCGGCCCTGCAATGCCCTGGCCCTTTTCAATTCAATGTATGTGCTCTCTCCATCACTTCCACGTGCTGGGCCTGCCTGGTTCAAATCCCAGCTCTGCCATTCCTGTCTGCATGGCTTTGGGCAGGCCGATCTCTTTTTTGTTCCTCCGTTTTCTCATTGATATAGTGAGGGCTTGATAAAAATCCACATTAAGCACCTAGCACACAGTAAGCACTCAATGAGTGGCAGCTCTTCTCATCCCTGTTATTATTCCCCAGCCTGTCAGAGAAAAAAGAGAGAGCACATGTGACGAGCAAGAGAGCACCAGCCTTCAGGCAGGGGGCACAGAGGCAGCAAAGGTTTGGAGTGAGCCCTAGCAGGGCCTCGGCCCCAGTCAGTGCTGTCCTGTCTCAGAGCCGCAGGAGCAGTTTGGGGCTCCCTGGAGTGGACCCTACATAAAACCTGAGCTGCTGGGGGTGGGGCACCGCCGGGAAACCGTGGCTCCCAGAGCTCCAGGGGAAGGAGGGGAGGCACCCTGGGAGACGCCCTGGAAGGACACCCACGCCCACCACACTGCCAGATTCCCTGAGCCGTATATGCCCCAGGGAGGGGCTGGGGGGAGGATGCTTCCTGGTAGTCAGGTAATCCTGACTCCAGGAGGATGAGTCTGACCGACCAGGGCAGCAGACTCAAGCCTGTGGCCATGCCCTGGAAGGTTTAAGCTAGGCAAATTGTCTTCCTTCCCTCCCTCTTCCCACTTTGCCCTTCTCCTTGAGCCCTTTTGCTTTGGGCTCTGCTTGGAAGGATGATGGGACGAGGCAGGGCCAGCCACGACGTAAGAGTCAGGGCTCAGGCTGATTCTAGCAGGCAGCTCCCGGCCAGGGAGGAGAGAGGTGGTTCTGGAGGCCACAGGCTGTGAATGCAGGGCTAGTCATGTGGCAGCAGCCTCCCAGATACAGACATACACTGACAGCTGTCACCAGCTGAGAGGAGGTTCTGTGGAACTCTCCGTGGTCCTGAGCTCACTTGCGCTGACCAGGATTCTAGCTTGGCTCCGGGGGTGCCCTTGGCTGGCTTCACCCTGGCCCCTGCCAGTCTCCTCCATGGTTCAGACGGCCACTTCCCCTGTCTACCACCCTCCAGCAGCCTTCTCTGCCTGGCTCTCTGCACCTGATCTCTGCTGTCCTCAGCTTAGGGACAGCCATCAGGCACTCAACCCCTCCCACTGGGAGAGGGGCCAGCCATCATGTCTGTGTCCAGCAGTGGGCAGGCTCAACACCTAGTGGGCACTTGGAATGTCCATGAGGGGAATTCTGGAGGTCACCCAGAGCACTCTGTCTCCACTCCTGGGTAAGAATCGGCCCATCCACAACCCCCAGGCCAGGTACACCTTCAGAGATGCAGCCTCACCACCTCCCCAGGAGTTAGTTCATCTGCTTGAAAAGGTGTCTTGCCCTCTAGCTGAAGTCCACCTCCCTGTGCTTATATTCCGCCCCCCACCTCAGTCCTGCCCTACACAGCCTGAGAAAAAGGCAGGAGGTGTATGTTTGCAGCCAGCCATGTCCAGCAGCTCCTGAAGGGCAGAGTAGGCCAGGGGCTACGGCAGCCAGATCTGAACACTGCCTATAACCTTGGCAGTTACTTCACCTCCCTGTGCCTTAGTTCTCCCTTTCCACAAAATGAAGATATAACAGTCTATCTCACAGGGCTATTGTGAGAATCCAATGAGTTAATCTATGCAAAGGGCTGGGAAAGACACATAGGCATACAACAGATGCTCAGTAAGACTTGGCCTACATTGTTCTGGGAGTCTAGAGGATTTGGTTCAGATCCCAGGGCTGTGACTTACTAGCTGTGTGCCCTTAGGCAAGTTACTTAGCCTCTCTGATCCTCAGTCTTCTCAGATGTAAAAGCACGCTGTCATGCTCTCTTTTGCAGTCCTGTGGGAGATGTGGATGAGCTAGTGTTAAAGCATTCTGCTCGGAGCTGGCACTTGGTAGGTGCTGTATCAATGCCTTTTTTTCCTTCCTTCCATTTGGGTTTCTTGCCAGACAACCAAATACAGATGACCCCGCTAAGCATGCCAGACCTTGCTCCTGGCCAGCTTTGTTACCTTTAGTAAAGGTAGCTTTGTTAAGGTACAAAGATAGCTGGGCCAATTAGGGGGCTGCTTACCACTGACTGGCACCCCTCACCCCATAGGGCATTTCTCAGCAACTCGTCAGGCTGCTGGAACCAAAAGCCAGACTCCAGGGAATCTGGGCCCCACTGATGTTTCTAGACTCCTCTCCCGGCCCAAAGGGCTCTCAAAAAAGAACACTGTACAAGCTTTCAGCCCAGGCCAATGCCCTGCCAGGTGCACAGCTGGCCTTTGCTCATCCAGTTCTTAATGTGACCCATTCCAAGTCTTTGGGGCTGCTAGAAATTCTTCCTTTTACTGTCCTTCATCAGCCTCCATGGAACTTCCACTACTGGTTCCACTTCCTTCCTGGGATAAAGCAGAAAAGATAGCGACCACCTTCCCTGGTCTCTGGGGCTAAATAGGGTCCTTCTAGCTTGAAGTGTCATAATTTTATATGGGGTGACAGGCAAAGGAGGTGAGCATGGAACATGATAGATCCTGAAGTTTCAGCAAGATTCTAGAAACAACTGATGCTGTTTGTTTGTTTCTTCGACTCTCATGGTTTGATTTATTCCTTTGATGAATATCCATCAGGCAGGGCTCCATGGGGGCAAGCTCCCACACTGCGGTCCCTCTACAGCCAATGTACTATCCAGGCGACTGGTGCACATTTACTGAGACTCTGCCATGTCCCAAGCACTGCAGGTGCTGGAAAGAATTCAGAGGTTGGCTTGTGGGGCCACCCTTGGAGGTAGGTATGTGTCTCCATTTTGCAGATTAGGAGAGGGGGGCCTCAGGAGGCTGAGCGACTCACACACAGTGATGGAAACAGACTCCGTACATGTCCTGTACCTGCAGACCATGGGCTTGAGACCCAGCCAATGGTCTGGATGAGGGAAGGTCTGGTGCTCTCTGCAGCTCCTATCGCATGCCCAAGAGGGAGGGAGTCTGCTGTAGGAGCTGGGCCTGATCAGTGACTCTTATCTTACTGGGTAGCCAGAGAGTCCTTTCAAATCCTTTTTACCAGGGGACAGGTAGGACAGCTGATCCTGTGCACATCCACAGGTGAAGAGAGCAAGGCCCAAAGAAGAGCTAGAGCGACAAAGGGGGCAGTTCAGATTAATCATCCTCAGGCAACCTCCAATGGGATGGCTGTGCTCAGAAGCCTTCAGTGGCTCCCACCATCCAGCAATGAAGTTTGTGGCCATCAAAGCCCCAGCCTTGGCTGAACACAGTGGCTCACACCTATAATCTTAGCACTCTGGGAGGCCGGGGCAGGTGGATCACTTGAGCCCCTTACAGTCTAGACCCTGAGCAAGAGTGAGGCAAGAGGATCCCTTGAGCCCAAGAGTTTGAGGTTGCTGTGAGCTATGATACCATGATAGGGTGACAAAGACAGTCTTAAAAAGAAAACAAAAACAAAAAACCCAATCTTGCCTTATTCTGGCTGGCTCGGCGCCTGTGGCTCAAGAGGTTAAGGCGCCAGCCACATACACCTGCCAGGCCTCAGCCCCAGGCTCCAGAAGGCTCTGAGCAGAGTGAACCACGTCAGCCTGAGCCAATCTACTCTGCCTTCAGCACTGTCCAATAGCACTTTCTGTCATGGTGGGAATGTTCTAGGCCTGCAGCATTCCACATAGTAGCCCTAGCCCTAGTGTATCTATGAGCATTTACAATTGGTGGCAGCAACTGAGGAACTAATGTATAATTTAATTTGAATAGCCATATGCTCTAGTGGCTACTGCATTGAACCATGCAAGTTTAGACTGAATTGGGAAGAACGGGGCACAGGGGGGCTTCAGGGAGCAGCCCCAGGACTTCCAGCCTGGGAGACACAGTGGAGATGGCAGGAGGCAGGGGCAGGACAGTGGTGAGCTGAGGACATGGTCTCAGCAGCAGGCTCATTAAAAACTGGGTGACTGTGGGAGGACAGGGTGCAGCTCTGGAGACAGCCTGACATCCCAGGCTGGGGGCATTAACAGGTGACTGCCAGAGGGAGCCAGGTGCTCCTAAGGTTGGGGAGAGGAGGAGGGGAGAGGTGTACAGGCATGGGGGATGGGACCTGGGGAACATCCAGGGAGAAGGAAGAGGGGAAAGGGCCTTGGAGGAGACACAGCAGGGGGCCCTGGGAGGACAGGAGGGTGCAGCTGGGGTGGGACTCCTTCATCTCCCATCTTTGCTGCCCCCAGTGGCAGAAAAGGAACTCTGTGAACACCAAATTAGATGACAGATGCCCCACCTTGGCATGGGGACCAAGAACATGGTTCAGAGGGGCTCTTAAGGCTGTGCCAGCTTTGTACACATGGTGCCCAGACCACAGAGGCACAGCCATAGCCTGAGGGAACAGCCAAGCCCACAGTGGGAAGTGGTGGCAGAGAAGGGAGCTGCAGGAAATGACACCAGCCCTTGGAGCGTCCAGTGAGCCACACGACAGCTGGGAAGAATCACAGGAAGGAAGAAGGTGGGAAAGGGCTGAGCATGATGGCTCACCTGTAATCCCAGCACTCTGGGAAGCTGAGGCAGGATTGCTTGAGCTCATGAGTTCGAGACCAACCTGGGCAAAAGCAAGACCCCCATCTCTGCTAAAAATAGAAAAATCAGTCAGGCATGGTGGCATGTGCCTATAGTCCCAGCTATTGTGAGACTGAGGCAGAAGAATCACTTGAGCAGAAGGCTTGAGGTTGCTGTGAGCTGTGATGACGTCATGGCACTCTCTACTCAGGGCAACAGGGGTGAGAGTCTGTCTCCAAAAAAAGGTGGGAAAGGGACCAGGTGCAGTAGCTCATGCCAGTAATCCTAACAGTCTGGGAGGCTGTGGTGGGTGGCTTGCCTGAACTCATACGTTCAAGACAAGCCTGAGCCAGAGCAAGACCCCGTCTCCAAAAATAGCCAGGCATTATGGCAGGTACCTGTAATCTCAGCTATTTGGGAGGCTAAGGCAAGAGAATCACTTGAGCCTAAGAGTTTTAGGTAGCTGTGAGCTATGACACCATGGCACTCTACCAAGGGTGACAAAGTGAGACTCTGTCTTGCTGAGCGAAGGAACCTGCTTGAGCCCTGCCTCTGCCGCCGGGGGAGGACATGGGGAGGCAATGAAGCTTCATCTAGGCCAGATCCTGCAGCTCCTCAATGGGAGGGTGGCAGCAGTCCTCCTGCTGCTCTGGGAAACTGAGCACCGCAATTATCTTTCTGCTGGGAGTGGTCCTGATGGGGCATATGCACAGCTGGCTGCCTCTGGGGCTGCAGAAGCTAGAACAGTAAGCCCTTTCTCTCTCCCATTTCCAATTACTCCAAGTCTAACCCAGCCTGCCCAGGCATTTCTGCTCTGACCTATGCCCCAGGGGCTCTAGCTGAGCCAGGTCTAGACCCTGAGCCACTGTGGGGACCAGCTTTGTTCTAAGGCTCTTGTTTCTCTGGGGGGTATGGTGAGAGGCTGGAGCAACAGCGCTGTACCACCTCTGCGGCAGCCCCACCTGCTTCCACCCCCCACAGCACTGGCAGGGGCTCAAACACTCCCCAGCCACATGACTTTCCTGCTGAAGTCACAGCCCTGCCCCTTCAGAGTCTCTGCAGGTGATGGAGAAGGTCTTGAAGAAATGGAGTGTCCATCTCCTTAGTTTGAGGAGGATGTTTACCGCAGTGGTGAGGACAGGGGTCTATAGCAGGGCAGGCCTGGTCAAGGGGGTCAGCCCTTTTGTGTCAGGACTGGCTCCACTGGAGACATGCAGGGGGCCCTCTCCAATACAGGTGACACCACACAAGGCTGCAGGTGCTCGGCCCACTGTTCCTTAAGTCCTTTCTCTTCATTTGGCACATCCTACCAGACCCTGTAATGTATTATAAAAAGGCCCTTAGCAGACTTGCCCTTGGGGACACAAAGACATCTCCAGCAACCAGGACCCACCTCGCCACCCTAGGTAGGACTGGGCATGGCTTCCTGGAGGAGTCTTAAGAAATGAACCAACCTCAACTAGGAGAAGAGGCATAAAGAGTGTACACATGGGTGGGCAGCGCTTAGAAGCCTGAAGGGGACATTGGCAGCTGAATTTTGGGGTGGAGACCATCACCCTGAGGAAATGGGGCACATTACTTCCTCCTCACAAGTGCTGGAGGAAAGTGCCATAGTTTCTATCACTTTCCCCTGGTGGTGAATGCAGGGCCACCAGCCTATGCTCATGTGTGGTCCAAACATTTCTGACAGCAGTGACATGCCCAGACCAGCCTTCATAGACCTGGTCCCTGGATACCCTCTGCCTGGCTGCCCTCTGGGGCAGACTCTGTCAAGGCCAGTCCTCCCGCTGGTTACCCTTGAGTGACTCTAGTGGCGGTCATTCTGCACAGCCAGGCATACCCTGCCAGGGTCCCCCAACTTCCTGAGGGCCAGCCCCAATCTCTGGCCCAGGCCCACAGTTGTGCCAGAGCTTCACAACCTGGACATGTGGGATGTAACCTTGGATCTGTCACCCACACTCTCTGGGCTCTGCTTCAAGACCAAAGACTGTCTTGGGCTATTCCAAGGACCAAGTGAATAATAAACATTCCAGATGGGGCCAAACCATGCCCCAGTTCAGGCTGGGCTCTGCCCCCACTCACCAATAGGCTCCCCAACACCTGTTGTGCACCTGTGTCCTGGATACACATCCGTCTCCTGGCAGCCTAGACAGAGGGTTCAGTGGTCCCCATGTGCCCCTCAGGTGGTTTTCTGACCCCAGGATATGGACAAGAAAAGCTCTGACCCACTGACAGCATGAAATGATGTTCTGCAAACAGCTGCACAGACCCACTTGGGTGCTCTCCCACTGGGCAGGCTCTGTACCCCTAGACCTCCTCCTGCCTGTGTGACATAACAAGCCACCTCCTCTGAGACTCGATTTCCATACAGTGAAATCAGGACTATTTTGGCACCATAGCCAAGGGTTCCTGAGATACTGAAATGAGATCATGCAAGAAAACTCAAGTCTCTCTTTCCTGTTTGTACCATAAGAATGATGTATGACCCCTAATATTCATGTCCTGGGTGATGGTCAGGAAGGCACCTTCTCTCATTTTTTTTAGAGACAGAGTTTCACTTTGTCACCCTCAGTAGAGTGCTATGGTGTCACAGCTCACAGCAACCTCCAGCTCTTGGGCTTAGGCGATTCTCTTGGCTCAGCTTCCCAAGTAGCTGGGACTACAGGTGTCTGCCACAATGCCCAGCTATTTTTTTGTTGTAGTTTGGCCGGAGTCAGGTTCGAACCCACCACCCTCGGTACATGGGGCCAGCACCCTACTCACTGAGCCACAGGTGCCGCCCAAGAAAGGCACCTTCTTGATGTTTCACCTAAACCAGCCCCTCTGTGTTGTTTCCAGAAGTGGCCCTTACCTGTCAGTCTTGTAATCACCATCCAACAGACAATAATTGAAGAAATATTTATTGAATGGCTTCCAAGTGTCAGGCATCATGCCAGGCCCTAGTGCGTGCCTGTGTGCTGGCCCAGGAACTCAGTCCACGCCCTGTCTGCACCATTGCCTGTGGCCCTTTCCCTCCATCACTCACCCCTCACCTCAACTACATGGCAGGCCCTGGGGAGCAAGAGAACAGACTGGCCAGCTAGGATAAAAGCGATGGGGGATGGCATGATGGATGAAGAGCTGGGGGCATGAGAGAGATCACAGATGGGGGCTAGACCACAGGGTCAGGGTCACAGTCACAGGGGTTGGGGAATCCCATAGCTTGGGGGCCTCTGTGAGGCTGGGCAGTGGCTCTTAGAGTGTATAGGCCTCTGCACCGCCAGGGCAGCATTTCTCAAACTAGGTGGCGGGATTCTGACTCAGCAGGGCTGGCTGGGGTCTCGGAAACACAAACTCTCCCCAAGCTGCCCAGGTGAGGCCGAGCAGTTCGAGAGACAGGGCCCAAGAGGGCGACTGCGTGAAGGCTGTAGGAGGGGGCCTGCAAGTGGAAACTGGAGGTACTGTCCTGGTGGTGCAAGCCTCAGAGATCAGGCCCCATGGAGAGCCCATGAAAGAAGGGGCAGATCTGGGTGGCCAAGAGGGCCTGCTCCCTGGGGTCCTCCAGGCTGGACACAATCCCAGCCCTACCACTTCTCAACTGCGAGCCCTGACTCTGGACATCCTCACACAGCCAAATGGGAATGATAATTGTACCTACCTCCCGGGAAGATATGAAGCACTGATAGGATGATGCTACAAAGTGCTTGGCCCTGTCCTCAGTACACAGGAAGTGCTCAATAAACAGCAGCAAGTTATGAAGACCTGGAGGTTGAGGTGGGGAGGACAAGCTTGAAAGCCACCATGGGTCCCTTGCCAGCCAGATCTCGGAGCCCATCCTGGCTGCCCTCCCTCGCTCAGACTCCCCCACCCTGCTCTGGGCTTCTGCTCCTGGGAAGTCCCTGGCCTGCCTGGAGAGGGCAGTGAGAGGCAGGCCCTGTATCTGCACAGGCTCCGGACTCTGGCCTTTACCCTCCTCTCCCCTCCCAGAGGACTCCTATTATAGTGGGAACCAAAGTTTTGAGCAAAATAAGCTCTCAGTTGCAAAACAATGGAGTAATTAAGTATGTGAATGATTTCTATTGTTCCAATTTTATTTTTATAGAAAAGATGAAAATAAGTGAGCCAATGGGGAATTTCCACTTTAGGCAGTAAAAGAGAAAGTATTTTAGGACTTGCTTGGGTCCCCTTGTCAGCCCCATTTTAGACCACAGGAGGGAGTTCCCAAGCCTTCCACCAGGCCTGCTTCCAGCCTATGGGCAGTTCCATCCCCTCCCAGAGCCTCAGTGTCCCCTTGGGGAGATGGGGACAGTAACCCCTCCCAAGAAAGCCCCTATGATCCTCCCTCCGTCCTCTGAGGGTACCCTCTGGAAGGCCAGTCCCCTCAATCAGGAAGGGAGGAGGAGGAGGAAAGGGCAGGGTTAAGAGGACTAAGAATCATTCATTCATTTGCATGTTTACTGAGCACCTCCCAAGTGCATCTGCCACTGAAAGTCTATCAGGGCTAACAACAAACATGCCAAGAAACCAGGAGGGTGCTCTGGGGCCTGCGGCAAGGAGGCCAGGACCCACATGGGCTTCCCTGAGCCAGTGACACACCAGCTAAGATGTAAAGGGCAGGTCAGTGCCAATAAGAAATTGTGCCTCAACTTCTGCGTCTGTAGAGGGTGATCATATTACCTATGTCATGAGTTACCATAGGGACTTGATAAATATTATTAATAGCTATTGATATTTTCAAGAGCAGGCACGTGCACATCTGAGGGGTTGTGTGGTTGAGGCTTGTTCCCAGCAGCAGCAATGAAAAAGGTCTGATTTGGGGTGGAGGGCTGGTGTCACAGAGGAAGAGGTGTGTGAGGGGGCTTTGGATGAGTGACAGAGTTTCAGGGGGCAGAGGAAGGGGTGAAATAGGATATATATTTAAGTAGAGGGAATAGCACAAGCAAAGGAATAGAACTTGAGGTAGGTGCCTATTAGGACCAGATCTCAGAGCTCTGTTAGGCCAAAACTTGGGTCCAGCTGGACCATCTGGACTGTTCCAGGCAGAACCCCAAGGCCAGGCCAAAATGGATAAAAGCCCCTGGGGGAAGAGGCCAAAATAGGAGTGAGGCAGGGTTAGGAGTGCAGAGGGTCTCAGGACAGGACACCACAAGCTCTCTGTTGCCTCTGACGTCATCCAGGGCTGGCGAAGGATGGCTTTGGTTCCAGCCTCCAGGCCTACCCAGGCCACCTCTTGCAAGCCCGTCTCACCTAGAGTATTGCCAGCAGCTTCCCCAGTCTATCTGACCAGCACTCTCTGGAGCCCTTCTTTCTTATTCAGACATTACTTATTAAGCACCCACTGAATGCCTGGGTGCTAAAGCTGGCACATATCAGCTCCTATTATGACACTCTTGTTAAGCCATTGGTTGCTTAAAATCGGCCATGCTAGGAGGATTTACACGTTGGGAATCGGCTGACACCCCCATCAGAAATTTTAGTTTCCCAGAGAGCCAGCTGTCAGGCTACGAGTGCCCCCTACCCGAGCAATGGATACAGAAAGACAGGTCCCTGACCACAGGGACTCACACTCAGAAAGGAAGACATCAGGGACATGAACAATGTGTCTACTGGGGAAGGCAGTGGTCTCTGAGGGGGCAAGGGTGGATGAGGAGACACATTCTGGAAGCAGGCAGTCAACACCCACTGGAAATGACGCCAAGCTGTTCAAATAGTAATAGTATGTGTCACCACCATTTTAGACACAAGGAAGCTTAGGCATAAAGATGTAGACTCACCAATCCATAGTGACACAGTAAGAGGTGGCAGGGTTGCAGATCCTGCTTTTATCAATTGTCCCCGTGCCCCTCGGCAGCCAGCACAGGGCTAGGCAGACTGTAGGTGCCTGGTGGCATCTGTTGCCCTATGAGAATTTTTTTTTTATTTTAGAGACAGAGTCCCACTCTGTTTCCCCAGGCTAGAGTGCAGTAGTGTCATAGCTCACAACAACCTCAAACTTTTGGGCTCAAGCGATTCTCTTGCTCAGCCCCTACAGCACCCAGTTAGTTTTTAGTAGAGATGCAGTCTTGCTCTTGCTCAGGCTGGTCTCAAACTCCTGAACGCAAGCAATCCAGCCACCTTGCTCGCAGAGTGCTAGGATTACAGGCGTGAGCAACTGCACTTGGCAGCTGTTCTAATCTTTCTCTATTTTTTTGAAACACAGTCCTCAAACTCTTGGAACTCTTGGGTTAAGGCAATTTTGCCTCAGCCTCCCAAGTACCAGGGACTACAGGCACCGGCCACAATACTTGGCTAGTTTTTCTAATTATTATTATTTTTTTTTTAGTAGAGATAGGGTTTCACTCTTGTTCAGGCAATCCACCTGCCTCAGCCTCCCAGAGTGCTAGGAATACAGGTATAAGCCACCACAAGGTTCTAATATCTTTTTTTGCTTTTGAGACATAGTCTCACTTTGTCGCTCCTGGTAGAGTGCTGTGGAGTTATAGCTCACAGCAACCTCAGACTCTTGGGCTCAAGTGATTCTCTTGTCTCAGCCTCCGGAGTAGCTGGTACTACAGATGCCCGCCATGATGCCCAGCTGTTTTGTTTTGTTTTTCTTGTGAGACAGAGTCTCACTTTGTCGCCCTTGGTAGAGTGCCATGGCGTCACAGCTCACAGCAACCGCAAACTCTTGGGCTTAAGTGATCCTCTTGCCTCAGCTTCTGGAGTAGCTGGGACTACAGGTACCTGCCACAATGCCCGGCTATTTTAGAGATGGCAGGGGGGGGGTCTCCCTCTGGCTCAGGCTGGTTTCGAACCTGTGAGCTCAGGCAATCCACTCTCCTTGGGCTCCCAAAATGCGAGGATTACAGGTGTGAGCCACCTCGCCCGGCCCCAGCTGTTGTTTTTTTATTTTTATTTTTTTTCAGAGACCGAGTCTAGCTCTAGCTCAGGCTGGAAAATTCTAATATCTTGAGGGCAAGGCTTGTGTGCACTCTACCCAGCATCCTGAGGACATCGCATTTCCTGACCTGAATTGAAAGAGACTCAGCCCCCATGTGTAGGACCAGAAGTGGCTGGGAGGAGGGGGTGCATCACATAGCACGGAGAACAAAAGGGCTTTGGCCTTGGGGCACACAGAAGGATGCCCTGAATACCTTGGCTGGGTGAATGGGTGCCCACAGGGCAAGAGGGGTCTGTCTCAGAAGACTTTCCTGCCTCTGGCCACTCACCACTTAGTTCACCTCAGCACACACAGGTTGCCCCCAGCTCCCTCCATTTCACAGGCAGTTCTCACATGATCCTCACCACAAACGGTGAAGCTGGCCTGGCTGCCAGCTGGCATCAGTATCCTCATTTTACAGGTAATCGTAATCATACCAACCACAGCAGCTGGCAATTTCCTGAGTGCTTCTCAGGTGCGAGGGACCCTACACCACATTCAAACCTCTGTAATCCATCCCACAAATTCTCCCCATTTGACAGATGTGTAAACTGACTCGAGAAGCTGAAGTGGTCCAGCTACTACATTAGAAGGGATCACTAATGTGCATGAAGCAGCCCTGACCACATCAGAACCACAGGCAGACCCTCAGAAGGTGGGGTGGAGATGGCCAGCATTACTCCTTGCCCTGTCTTAGCTCCCTGATGTCCTGAGAGGCAAGTGCCAGCTCCCTGGTGTGGCCCACCATCTCACCTCAACTCCACCTGGCTCTCCCTCCCTCAGTCTCTTCCCCTCTCTTGGTCTCACTTGTCACAGGGGTCACTCACCCACTGTGCCTGGCCACCCTCCTCTCCCACCTCTCAACACACATAGGCACCACATCTCCTAGCCCCTGCTTAGGCCATTCCCTCTGCCCAGATGCCCTTCCCACCTTTCTCTGCCCAGAGAGTTCTTCTGGCTTCCTGTCATCATCTCTTCCTGTAAATTGTCTCCTTGGGCTGGGACCCCTCTTTCAAACTTTTAGGCCCCTGCGTCTATCCTCTCAGCACTGGGCAGCAGGGATGACCACACAGCGCTGCCAGCTCCCAGGAGGAGGCTTGTCAGGCTCTCCTCTCGATTCTCAGACTTGGCCACATGCCTAGACCGTCAGTAACTGCGCCCCCCTCCCCAAGTGACACACCAGTGCCCACGAACCTCCCTCCCAACCAAGACATATCTGGACTGGTGTCCCAGGAAGGAAGCGGGGACCACAGAGGAATCCCACTGGGGTTGTGTGGGAATCCTTCCCATACTCCATCAGGGGCGTTTTCCGGGGCTGAGAGAGTCGTCGGATCCTGGACCCCAAGGCTGGCTGAGCCTCATCCCTTTTTGCTGCACCCTATCCCAGGCACCCCTCTACACACACATTCAGGCGCGCTGCCCTCCCCACCCCAGATTCCAGAAGTCACTATTTGCAGATATTTATAGGGCCCTCCCACAGCCGGGTTCCCTCCTCCGCCCTGGACTGTGCGGTGCAAAGAACTGGAGTCCCCCCCCCCGAAGATTGGGGGCTTTCTCCTCTCTCGCCTCCGCCCGGTCCCCAGGGGCAGCTACAGCCCAGCCCCGCACCCGCCCAGCACCCCGACTGCGCCTGGGCCTCCGCAGCCACATTCTGGGGTCGAGGGGGTGGGGGAGGCGGGCGCAGAGGCCTCCCACCCCCAGTGCTGCGCCGCGCCGGAGGTTGGGGAGACGCAGCGCACAAAGCAGGGCTGGAGCCCCGCGCATCGGTGACGCCCCCCGCCCAGCCGAGGGAGGGGGTCGCAGCACCGAGGCTCTGCCCTCCGGGGCCGGGGAGAGCTCGGCGGAGCCGCCGGGATGGGGGAGGGGGCGGCGGGGCAGAGCGGCTTCCCTGTATCACGCCCCTCCCGGTCCCCGCCACCCCCGCCCCCCAAAGTCACGCTCGAGGACGGGGCCGCGGAGCGGTGCCCGGGGCGCTGCGAGCACGGAGCCGGAGGCGGGGGGCCGGGAGCGCGGGATGGAGGTCTACGGCACGGGTCCCCCAGGACGCGGGGGTCAACTCACCCATCGCCCGCTGGGTCTCAGCAGCGGCGGCAGCAGCTGCGGCGGCGGCTCCGCGGCCCCCGGAGCCCCCGGTGGGGAGATGCTGGCGTCCGCCGCAGCCTCTCGCCCCATCCCGGGCTCCGGCGGCGGCGGCTGCGGCGGGCGCCCGGCATCTCAGGCGGCGCGGCCCCGGCCCGGCCCGATCCCCACCCCCCACCCCATCTCCGCCCGGCCCGATCCCCACCCCCCACCCCACCTCCGCCCGGCCCGATCCCCGCCCCCTACCCCACCTCCGCCCGTCCCGCGGGCCCGGCGCGGCCGCTGGGCTGCACCCCAGGAGGCGGCGGGGCCCGGCTAGCGGACGGGCGCGGGGGAGGGATCCGCGGCGGGCGCGCGGGGGTGCGGCGGCAAGGCCGAGAGCCGCGCGGAGATGCCCGCTCCCGCGGGCTCCGGCTGCTCCGGCCCCCGCCCCGCCCCCACCGCCGTCCCTCCCCTCCCCTCCCCCGCCCGCCGGGCCCCGCCGGCCGCGCCGCGTCGGGCCGGGGGCGCCTAGCACCGCAGACTCGGGCCGCCGCCGCCGCCGGCCGGCGCCTCCCGCGTGTGGTGGGATCAGAGGTGTGTGTGCCAGTGAGAGTGCGCGCGCCCCTGCCTGCGACAGTGCGTGCGGAGGCCCACGGTCGGGGGCGGCCTGTGCGGGGGTGTGTGACGGGAGGCGGGGCAGGCCGAGTGTGTGTCTGGTTCGCGCTTAGGGCGGCGTGTCGGGTCGTGTTTGTGCGTGGAGGTATGTGTGTATGTGTTCTCTGCAGCGTGCTTGGGTCTGTGTGACTCGATATGTCCCCAGGTCCGTGCATGTGTGTTCATGGACGTGCAGATCCGTGTAGTGGTGTGTGCGTGGATATGGGTGGCCCGCTTATACCTGGACGTGGTTGTGTGCAGGAAATGAGCGTGTGCAGAAGCCTGGACTTGTGTGTACATGGTGTTGGGCCTGATGCTGTGTCTATCCAAGTCTCTGTCTGATTTAAGATGTGGGTGACCGCCCTACCCTGATCCGTGGCCTTCCACCCCCCTTCTTCCACTCTTATGCCCAAAGCCACCTACGCACTCTCTCCAAGTGACTTGGGGGGAGTGAACTTCTTTTCCCGCGCCTTCTTGGAAAGGCATCCGAGGCCTGTTCACCTCTTCAACCTCCTCTCCTGTCACATAGCCACCGGTGGTTCCCTGAGGACTCACCCTTTAGCTCCCTTGACGCTCATGAACGTGCTCTGGGTCGTCCCCCTCAGGGCTTGGAGGCTCTTCCCCGAGCTTTCAGCCCTTCCAGTGGTGTTGCTCTGGGGCCTGCGGAGCAGGCACTTCCCCTAGCTGTGCAGGGTACACTGGGTATGCAGCAGATACCGGTCCATGTGCCAGCAGCAAAGGTTGTATGGCAGGTTTCCTGCTAGACTAGGTTCCTGCAGATGTGCTCAAAGTTGGTATTACAGGCCTTTGGCCAACCATGAGCACTGCCTGGGGCTGGTTTTCCTGCTCCAGGTACCTCTATCTTTACTTAGTAGCCAGAGTGATCCTTTTATAGTAGGTATCTGAGCAGGTCAACCCCTGGCCTGCAGCTAAAGGTCCATTGGCTTGGACTTTTTCTTCAGCATTACCACTACCGCTTGCCTCACCCCCAGACTCACTCCAAGCCAAGGGTGGGCAAACTTTCCTGATTGTAAATATTTTAGGCTTTGCCAACCATACAGTGTCTTTTCTAACTACTCAGCCCTGCCATCATAGCATAAAATCAACCCTAGACAATATGTAAAGGAATGAGCATGGCTATGTTCCAATAAAACTTTATTTATGACACCAAAATTTGAATTTCATTTCATTTTCATGTGGCCTGAAACATTATTATTCTTTCAGTTTTTTCCCCCATCCATTTGAAAATGTAAAAACCATTCCTAGTTCTCACTGTTCTAAGAAAGAACATTCCTTTATAACATCTCCTTAACATCTGCTTGCAGTACCATTGTTGCTACCTAACCAAGTTCATTGCCCACTGCCCAGGAGACAGCAGGGATTACAGCAGAAAAAGGTCTAATTCTGTGAGTGCTAAGTAGGGAGATGGGAGGAATTTCTCAAATTCACCTCCCAGAGAATTTGGGAGACAGGGTTTTTAAAGACATTTTGGCAGGCAAGTCTCTGCCGGTGTTTTTTTTTTTTTTGTTTTTTTTTGTTTTTTTTTTTTTTTGTGTGTGTGTGTGTGTGTGTGTTTTCAGACAGTCTCGCTTTGTCCACCTCAGTAGAGTGCCATTGCATCATGGCATCATAGCTCACAGCAACCTCAAAACTCTTGGGCTTATGCAATCCTCTTGCCTCAGCCTCCAGAACAGCTGTGGCACCTGCCACAATGCCTGGCTAATTTTCCTATTTTTAGTAGAGTTGGGGTCTTATTCTTGCTCAGGCTGGTCTCAAACTCTTCAGCTTGAGCAATCCACCCACCTTGGCCTCCTACAGTGCTAGGATTACAGGCGTGAGCCACCGCGCCAGGCTTCCATGCCAGTGTTTTTCGACCTTTTTTATCTCATGACAAACTTGAACCTATAGTGAAACTTCCGCAGCACACTTATATTATGTTGATCAAAAAAAAAGAACAAAGTTCAATGTAAGCATTTCACATTGTATATCTAAGCAATATCCTGAACCCCATAAATGCATCAATGTACAAAGTTATGATTTAATAAAATATAATTTAAAGGCTTGGCGTCTGTGGCTCAAGCGGCTAAGATGCCAGCCACATACACCTGAGCTGGCGGGTTTGAATCCAGCCTGGCTGCCAAACAACAATGACTGCAACCAAAAAAAAAAAAAAAAAATTGCCAGGTGGCGCCTGTAGCTCAAAGGAGTAGGGCACCAGCCCCATATGCCAGAGGTGGTGGGTTCAAGCCTAGCTCTAGCCAAAAACTGAAAGAAAAAAAAGTAATAATAATAAAATAAAATAATTTTAGAAAGAAAAAGAATTAAAAAAAAAAAAGAACATACTTACTGTGCTTTGAACTTGTTTCGAAAATAATTCAATTAATGATTTTTTAAAATTTTCGAGGCACACCTAAGATCCTCTTACAGCACACTATGACCATCCTGGTGCTTCAGCATACCGGTTGAAAATCACTGGTTTTAGTAATCGAATCTGGTAATTGTCTGAGTTCAGGGCAGAGGCATAGGGCAGTAGAAACCATCTTCTTTGCTGACCAGGTTCTTGGGTAGGGGGTCACAAGACAGGTTGAGTCAGTTTCTTGGTATGGGCAGCCCAGTCAGCCATTCGGATGGAAGGCAGGGTCTGCAGCTATCTCAGAAACTACCCTTAGCTTCCCAGAAGGCGATGTTATCTATAGAGAAAACTAAGAATCCTTATGACCACCAGCTTTGTGACTCCTGAGTAGCAATTATAGGAAAGTAGGAACTAGGGGACAGCTATGCCTGCACTTTTGCGAAGTTTAGGCCTTTATCACATTACTTGCCTAGCACTCCTTCATTAATTTGTAAGAATGATTTCACTGGCAGTCCCCCCAACCCAGTGTTTACCCTCCCCAAATGTCAGCCTGCTCTTCTCCACCTGCCTCTCCAGCCCACTCTGCCCTTTTTCTCTCTACCCCCCACAACTGCACACACATGTTCTTCCTGTCCCCACACACCATAGGTCTCCCTGCACCCCTGCCTGGGACTCCTGCCCATCTGGAAAGGGCCATCTCACAGACACTTTCCTTCCCCAGAAGAATCTTTTTTCCCTCCCCTGGCCTTCTGCAGCAACTTTGAGCGTCCCTCAGCGCATGAGAGAAGTGCTATATGTAGGCACAAAATATCACATCCCTCCATTTCTGTTGCTCCCAGCAAAGGGGAAGAAGTGAAAGGACCTGCTGGGAGGAGCAGACCAGGAAGCCCTGGAGCCAGGCTCCGCCCAGCCCTTTGCCAGGATGCTCACGTTGGGGGATCTACAGCTCTTGTCTGTCATCACCTCGTCAGTTGTCACCTCAGGTATACTCTTTCTATCTCTGACTAGCTCTGCTCGGCCCCCCATAAAACTGTGAGCCCCACAGGTGTAGAACAAGACCCCAGCCATATTGTGACTTTTTGTTCTTTAATTTTTATTTTATTATTTTTTATTTTCATTTTTAAGATAGTCTTGCTCTGTCACTTGGGTAGAGTACTCTAGTGTCATAGCTCACAGCAACCTCAAATTCCTGGGCTCAAGTGATCCTCTTGCCTCAGCCTCCTGAGTAGCTGGGACTACAAGTACCCGCCATGATGCCTGCATTTTATTCTATTTTTAGTAGAGATGAGGTTTCTCTCTTGCTCGAGCTGATTTCAAACTCCTGAACTCAGGCAATCCACCTGCCTTGGCCTCCCGGAGTGCTAGGATTATAGGGCATGAACCTGTGCACCCAGCCTGTTCTTTAATTTTTTAATGCATTTAGGTGAACAGATTATAGCAGCATGAAGTGCAAATCTGAAATTTACCAAATGGTGTTCGCTGGAAGGTAAGTCCAGGCCGTGGCCCCAGACACCCAGTGTCACTTGAAGTATCTTACCCTCACAACATATTTCTTGATGCAACTCTTTTAATGTGAAGCCATTTTGTTGTAATCCGAAAACCGGTGTGTCACACTTAACTGCTTGACTCTCTTTTCTTTTTTTAAAAATAAGGTGCAAAACTGACATGCTCACCTATACATGAGCCCCCAGCCCCTGTCTCTCCCCCAAATTCCCCAGGGGAGTTGCCTTGCCCAGAGCTGGTGGGGGTCAGGAGACTCTGGGCCTGCTGGCCTGCTCTTCATCCTCCCACCATGTAGATCTTTTTTCTCCTGAACTTTCCAGATTCCCAAGCTTCTTGGGAGGCCAAAGAAGAGCCAAACTTGGTTGGGACTATGCCAAAGTCCACCTCCATCTTCTCAACATGGCTTTCAGTGTGTTGGGAGCTGTGTGGGAAGTACATGTCTCCCAGCCCGTCAGAGATGACAAGTGACTTGCTGGGTCACTCATAACCAGCCCTTAGTATAACCAGACACACCAGGCCCCACCCTTCCCCCTCCCAGCTCAGGCCCTGTGGGAACAGAAGGGGAAACAACTCCCAATCCTATCACACCTTTCCCCTCCTGTATTTACAGAGGCCTGGAACACGGTGAGCACGGTAGGTGCCCAGCAGGTGGAGAGGCCAGATGCCAGGAGATTAAGGCCTGGCTTCTAATCCAGCTAGTGTGCCAGTGATTTCAGTGCCCTAAACCTCAATTTCCTCCTCCAGAATGGGACTAATCACTACTCTGACATCACATTGACATCAATGGAATCTGGATTTCTCTGTCCTCTACCTCCCCTTTGCTACTTTCCATTCTACATGTACCATGATGTGGGAGAGCGTAGGGGTCTTGGTAGGTGGCCTTCCTGCCCCGTCCCTCCCCTGGAAGCTGGGCTGCTGGGAGAAGCCCAGATACAAGATTAAGCAGCCTTGGGCGGTGTTGCTTTACAGCCCTACCATCTCCTTTCACCTGGGGCCTATTTGGCTCTGGGAACAATTGCTAGGTCTGTTATCCTTTCAGCAGCTGCTCCTGGCCCCAAATGGTAGCTGCTGTTCTGCCCTCCCTGGCCCTGGGTTTCCAGGTGGAGCAGCTCCTGAGCCATGCCACGGAGGCCAAGCACCACCCTGCCAAGGGGATTGGTGGGCAAGAAGCATGGCAGTGCAGTGAGCAGAACAGCTGGGGTTCTGCACTCAAAGTCTTAGCTTGTTCGACTGTAGAGCTGGCATGAAGGTGGCTGCAGAGAGCATGTGGGGAGGGAAAGGGAGGTGGAATATGGGAGAGGGCAGCACCAGGCAGACTCCAAAGATATTTCATAAATGTTCCATCCTTTCCTTCCCCATCACCTGCTAGGCCAGTCATCAGACCTGTCCCCTTCCTAAGCCCCCATATGCACTCCATTCATTCATCCATCCATTTATTACTGAGCTCCTCTGGAGAGCACACAGCAGGCAGCCGTCTAAAGTGTTTGCGATTTCTCTGATATATCTCTGTACCCGGCACATATAAGTCCTGTCCTGAAGGCCTTTCTGGAAAAACTCTTATACATCCTTCAAGACCCAGCTCAGATATTCCCTCTCCATTTAAGCCTTTTCAGGGCTTCTGGTTCCAGGGGCCCTGCTCATGCTCTATTTGGAGAGTTCCCACCTCAAAGCCTTTGGGGCTACTGGGGCTTGTCTGAAATGTCCCTCCCAGCCTGTCTCTCAGTGTTCACCCCTGATCTTAGCCTCCAGGGCGCAGCTCAAATGCCCCCTCTCCACAGAGTCTTCTCTCACTTCCTCTCCTAGGACCTGAGAACCTGCTCCCTGGTATCCTGGGCTCTCTGCCTGGCCTTGCTGTGGGCTCCTTGGGCATTAAGATGAGAGAAGTTTCTGCCGGTCCCTAGCTGTGCTGGGGGATCAAGGGCCCTAAGGCAGGGGTTCCTGATGCTTTAGGTTGGGTGTCTGGGCCAAGTCCTGCCAGTCAGGCCCTCTCTGCCTAGGTGGCCTTGAACAAGTCCCTTCTACTCTACAAGCCTCTATGCTTATTGAGTAAGGGCAGTGGGCTACACAGGGATCCATTCATTACTTGTGAGAAATAAGAATAAAATTCTATATTTCCCAACCAACAGAATGGACCACTTCTTGGCCAAGGGGACTCCAGAGAAACCTCAAAAACTGAAATCCCAGCTAGGGCAGGATGGGAGCCTGGACATGCCTCATTATATGCTCTCCCTTTTTAACCAACATCAGGTTTTCTTTCCTGAGGGTTAAACAGAAATTAGCCCTGTGGAAAGACTTGCTCCATCGCTGATTTCAAGCAGCTACCTTAACTTTCACCTTCTAACATCGCTCCTCCCTTTTGGGATTTCTACACAATAACTGACCAGCATTCCGTCCAGATAAGAGACCACTGATCAGGAAGAGGTTTTGACCAGGCTACGAAGGCTGTGCACAGAGGGCTTCTTGTTCTCTGCCTTACCCTTTTAAAATTATTTTTAAGAGACACAGTCTCGCCAGGTGCAGAGGCTCATGCCTGTAATCCCAGCACTCTGGGGGGCCAAGACAGGTAGATCACTTGAGCTCACCAGTTCAAGACCAGCCTGATCAAGATTGAGACCTCGTCTCAAAAAAAAAAAAAAATAGCCAAGCATTGGGGTGGGTACCTGTAGTCCTAGCTATTTGGGAGGCTAAAGCAAGAGAATTGCTTTAGCCCAAGAGTTTGAGGTTACTGTAAGATGTGACTCCATGGCACTCTACCAGGGGCAAGAAAGTAAGACTCTGTCTCCAAAAAAAAAAAAAAAGAAAGAAAAGAAAACAAATTAGCCAGGTGTTGTTGTGATGCCTGTTGTCCCAGCTACTCAGGAGGCTAAGGCAGGAGGATTGTTTGAACCCAGGAGTTTGAAGTTGCTGTGAGCTAGGGCACCTGTATTCTCAGCTACTTGGGGCAGGAGGCTGAGGCAGGAAAATCACTTGAGGTCAAGAGTTGGAGGCTGCAATGAGCTATGATAATGCCACAGCACTATAGCCTGAGCAACAGAGTGAGACTCTGTCTCGAAAAATAAAAAATAAAAAAAGGGAGTAGGGCGCCGGCCGCATCTGCTGGAGGTGGCGGGTTCAAACCCAGTCCCGGCCAAAAAAAACTGCAAAAAGAAAAATAAAAAAACAAAAAAAGGTCTCATTCTTTTGCCCATACCTCACTGCAGCCTCTAAGTCTTAGGCTCAAGCGATCCTCCTGCCTCAGACTCCTGAGTACCTGGAACTACAGGTGGAGGCTGGCTAATTTTTCTTTTTCTTTTTCTTTTTTTTTTTTTTTGAGACAGAGGCTTACTCTGTCACCCTGGGTAGAGTGCTATGGCATCATAGCTCACAGCAACTTCACATTCTTGGGCTTGAGCAGTCCTCTTGTCAGACAGGCACACTCACACAACCTGTGCTGACAGACACACCCCATGTGAACACATAGGGCACACCTCTGAACCCACAAAACCCTGCTGGGAACTCCCCACAAACTCACATGACAACATTCCACAGGTCACTCCAGAGAGGGCAGGGTGGGAACAGTGAGGCCCAGACAAGCCACCCAGGGCCTCTCCTGCCTCCCAGACCCTGAACTCGTTCACTACCCTTGGTGAAGGTGCCTCAAACCACAGAGGCAGGGGCTCCAGTCCACCCATGCTAACCCTCGGCTGCCCAGCCTCCAGCAGCTTCAACTCTTTGGGTCAGTGAGGGTCAGATCCCATCCCACAGCCAGGGGACCAAGTCCTCACTTAGCAACCACATGTCCTTGGGCAGGGGTTGGGTCTAGAAGGCGATCTCGGGAACATCCTGGAAGGGGTCAAGCAGGTTCTGTCATCCTTTTGATGACAAGAAACTTAAATAAACCAGGGTGCTTCCGGGAGCCCTGGTCAGAGGTCCAGGCTGTCCAGATGGTCCCAGCTAGAGGGTAGAAGTGGAAGAGAGAAATTCACCCAAGAAATCAGGGGTTGCTGCAGGGTTTTCAGCTGGGAGCCTGAGTGGCAGCAGGAGGCACAGTCCCTGGCCATCAGCCCGTGCACATTCTGAGGTTGTTGAGCTAACATGTCTCACTTGGGCCTCACACCTGGAATCTAAAGAAGGGGGGTGGGGGACCTCAAGGTCATCTCCCCCTGTCCCAGGTCACTCTGCTTTGCATGCTTCCTGTGACTCACTCTCACAAGGCAACTCTGCTGCAGGACAGCTTTGGCTGTCAGAGATGCTAGAATCGGCCACCTGGAACTGGCCTGAGCAAGCCAGTGTCTTCATTGGCACCATGGTCCATCAGAAATTTGGTGAGAGTCCTCTCAGCAGGCTCTTTAGCAGCTCCTTCTGTGACATGGTTCCCAGACCTTTCCACCCCAGCTACTCTACTAGTTGTCCTCACCCTCCCTGAAAATGGCCTGGCTTCTCTGCAGAGAGCCTCTTGCCTACCCCAGTTGGCCTGATCTCCCATTAACACAGCCTGCTCCTGGGCACCAGGCATATCTCCTGCCAGCTGCTCCATGCGGTGCGTGGTGGGGGCAGGCACTGTGACGGGCTCAGGTGCTCAGAAACATTCTGGTTTAAAAGCACCTTAGCCGGAGCTCAAAGGAGTAGGGCGCCGGTCCCATATGCTGGAAGTGGTGGGTTCAAACCCAGCTCTGGCCAAAAACCACAAATAAATAAATAAATAAATAAATAAATAAAGCACCTCAGCCACATTACGGTATGGATTTGTGGGTAACAACATAGACCAAGAAGGGAGAGTTCTAATTCTGCTCTTGTGGCGTCAGGCCACTCATTTAACCTCCCTGTGCCTCAGTTTTCTCATTTGTAAAATGGGAATAAGAACCATATTGACTCCATAGGGTTGTTGCAAGGATTAAATAAATAAATTCACATAGGATAAGCGCTCAGGTTATGCTGTGGGCTGTTATTGCTGCTACTCAGAGGTGGCTGCCACCTAGAAACTCTGGCCACTCCGAGTCCCCCTCCTTTTGGGAGTTTAGGGTCATGAGATCTCCTAGTTGGGAGGGTCTCTGATAGCCATTGAGTTCCATCCAAGTTCCACTACACCAGTGAGGAAACAGCACTCAAAGAGAGGGCCATAGGAAGTTGCCATGACCCCAAGGTTCTGAGGCCCAGATCACCCATCGGGGCTCCACTGCCACTCTTTAGAATGCTTGACCCCTGTGCCCCATCAGGATTGGGGATGCAGAGGCTGTGACCCTGAAACCCTCTGAGCTCCACTAGGACCAGGCCTGTGCAGAGACGACTCCTGCCTCTGGCCCCTTCTTGTGGAGGGTGGATAATCTGTCTCAGCCTGGGACTAGAGGCTCCAATAAGTCCAGACTTCCTGGGGCCTGGGTGGAGGCTGGTGGCCAGGGCAGGGCGTGGAGAGAGCTAGGAGTGGGATCCAGGAGCCAGGATCTAGAACAGCCCATACGCCATGACTCAGAATCACCTGTACAGTGAGGGGCTCAGTGTTGGGAATTCCTCAAAAAAGCTTGGCGTTTCCTAGACCATAAAGCTGGTTCTCAGCACTTATCCCCAAGATAGGTAGAGGCAGTGGAGGTCTGGGAGAGGCAGGGGTGGGTGGTAGAGGCCAAGCAGCAAGGCAGGGTGATCAGGGAGCATCCTGCCCCAGGGTCTGACCAAACCATGGTCTGAAGCCTGCCAGCGCCAATGTGCCCCCGCATTGGGGGCCGGCCCTCTCATCCCCTCTGCCCCTGGACTGCCTGGCCTGGAAGAGCAGGGTTGGGGATGGTCAGAACCAGGGGACTGTGCCAAGGGCTCATTGTCCATGGTGAGGGCACTGGCAAGCCAGGTTCTGGTTCCTACCAGCATCAGCAGTACCATGCCCTGCCCACCCCTTGGCCCTCTGCTAGCTCCTTACCCGGCCCTGCCAGGCATTCACCACCGCTGCCTACATTCCCCAGGGCATGGAGGCAGACTGGGGTGCGAGAGGAATCGGAAACCCTATGCATCACAGGTGGGGACACAAGATGGTTCAGCTGTGCAAAAATTAGGCATAGACTTCCCATGTGATCCAGCGACTCCATGTCGGGGTACACAGTCCAGAAAATGGAAAGCAGAGACTCAACCAGATAGTTGAGTTCATAGCAGCAGCATTCACAACAGCCACAAACTGGAAGCGACTCAGTGTCCTCCAATAGATGCAGATGAACCCGATGTAGTCTATCCATGCAGTGGAATATTAGCCTTAAAAAGGAAGGAGGGCCAGGCGAGATGACTCGCGCCTGTAATCCTAGCACTCTGAGAGGCCAAGGTGGGAGGATTCCTTAAGCTCAGAAGTTCAAGATCAGCCTGAGTGAGACAGAAACCCTGTCTCTACTAAAAATAGGAAAAAAAAAAAATCAGCCACAACAGGTGTTGTGGTGGCACCTGTGGTTCCTGCTACTCAGGAGGCTAAGGCGGGAGAATCACTTGAGCCCAGGAGTTCAAGGTTGCTGTGGAGTTAGGCTGACTCCATAGCACTCTAGCCTGGGTGACAGAGTGAGACTGTCTAGATAGATAGATAGATATGAAAACCCGCCTTTAGGGCTGCTGGGAGGCTTACATGAGCTGTGAGGCGTAAAGTGCTGAGGATGGCACTTTCAGTAAACGTGAAAGTTCATGTTTGTCCTTCCTTTCTCCCTGTTTTCCACTTGAGGAAACTGAGGCAGAGAGCAGTGAAGTAACTTTTCCAGAATCATGCAGCTCTTGAGTGCAGAACCTGTGCTGGACGGCCTCTGTGCACTTCCTAAGGCCGCTGGGAAGAAGGAGCCACCCTGGGTTCCTCCACGCTGGGCCCTGCTAGCTCACCATGAAGGCAGGGTCTGCAGGGTGACCCTACCAACTGGAGGAGCAGGCTAGGCCTCATTTCTCACTGGGGCTGGGAAACCACCCTTCAAGTCAGGGAAGGGAGGGGAGGGAGCTAGAGAAGCCAACTGCTCTCAACTGTCCCAGAGACCCTCTGCTGGGATGCCAGATCTGTGAGGGCAGCTGGTCAGGCCACCCTGGCCAACATTGCAGAGACAACGTTAAGACAGGCAGGCCAGGGTCAAGTCCTGCTCTCACTGGGAGGCCTGGGCAGGAGACACAGCCTCTCTCTCTGGATGAGCAGAGCTCACTGCTTTCCACCCAACTGGCTGAGGGAGATGGTGCTGGGGAAGAGGGGGTCATTCTTATCCTCACCTCAGGGAAGTTAGCAGGCTCCTAGAGCTTGGGTCTTTTTTCTTTTTGAGACAGTATCTTACTTTGTCGCCCTTGGTAGAGTGCCAGGGCATAGCTCACAGGAACTTCAAACTCTTGGGCTCAAGGGATTCTCTTGCTTCACCCTCCCAAGTAGCTGGGACTACAGGTGCCCGCCACAACGCTCAGCTATTTTTAGAGATGAGGTCTCACTCAGGCTGGTCTCGAACTTGTGAGCTCAGGCAATCCTCCCACCTCGGCCTCCCAGAATACTAGGATTACAGGTATAAGCCATCATGCCTGGCCTTGAGAATTTGGGTCTTTTGAGTGAAAAAGTTCTCCAAGACTGAAACAGGTGGCCCTGCCTACCTGGATAAAGTCTCCAGGGAAGTGGATAGAGAACCCAATGGGCTATTGCTGTAGGCTGCTGTGCCCTGTCTAACCCTAACCCTTGTCTGCCTTGGACTGAGTCATTTTTGCACCTTCTAACATCTTTTGTGTGGGGTGTGACCCACACCCACCCAATGGAGCCAGCAGGAAAGGGGCTATTTCCAAATCAGATCAGGATGTAAGTTGCTCTTTCCTCCTTGGGCCACTCTGTCCAGCCTCCTAGGAGGATTCTGCAGTGTTCCTGCCCACCAGGCCTGAGTCCATCATACAGGTAGACAAGCTGAGGCTCAGAACAGGACAGTCACCTGCCCAAGATCACATAGCCATGCTGTGCAGTGCGATGGCCAAGTGGGGCCAGAGGCCTGGACTGAGGTTGGTTAGGTGAGGTCCAGACCGTGGCCCCCTGAGGAGGCCAGAGAGGCTGGAACCATGGCCCTAGGGACACAGAGATGGTGTCTCTAGGACTCATTCCCTGGGTTTTATCCTGGTGCACTTTGCTGCTTGCTGTATGTTTCCTTGTTTATCTCTCTCACTCCACTGGGCAGGGCCTTTGGTTCCTAATCAGGCTGGGCACAGCCTCGATGCTTAGTGCCATGCACACAGTGAACAGGTGCATGTTTCCCAGCCTGAGATCGATGGGACAGGTGAGATGGGCAGCAGGAAGGCCCATTGGAGGTGCTGGGACATGGGGAAGAGGTGGTGGCTGGGTGGGGGTCGCACTGAAGAGAGATAGAACCTAGGACTAGATTGTGTGTGGGATGGGGTGGGGGTAGATGGCGCTGACTCCCTGGGGTCTGGTGGGAACAGCTGCTCCCTAGGCTGCCTACCCTTGACAGGCTCAGAGGCTGGGTTCCAGGTGTGATATGGCCAGGCTCAGCAGGTGTGCTCTCAACACCCTCTGGGCCAGGGCTGGCACCTCACCCTGAGCGAGACACACCCACACCCATCCCCACTCTCTCCTCTTCTCTTTCTCCTCCTCCTTCTCCTTCTTCTTGTTTTTTTGTTTGAGACGGAGTCTTACTTTGTTGCCCTTGGTAGGGTGTCATGGCATCATAGCTCACAACCTCAAACTTTTGGGCTCCAAAAAGAAGGGGAAAGGGGAGAGAGAGGAGAGGGGGGAGGATGGGGGGAGGGAGAGTAATTGACCACACCTAAGGTGCATCATGCATCTTACAAGGGTACTGTGAAATTTACTAGGTGTAGAATATAAATGTCTTAACACAATAACTAAGAAAATGCCGTGAAGACTATGTTAACCAGTTTGATGAAAACAGTTCGAATTGTATATAAAACCAGCACATTGTACCCCATGACTGCATTAATGTACACAGCTA
>CAUYPK010075916.1:0-12162 GCA_963574355.1 Loris lydekkerianus
CAGCCACTTGCCAGTTTTCCACTGTTTTTGTCTTCCTCCTGGGGTCCAGAAGTCCCTTGCTGGTTCCCTGTATCCTCAAAGGGATGATCATAGGCAGATCCCACCGGCCAGAGATGTCTGGAGTCTAGTCTCCCCAGATTCGCCAAGCCCAGTTATAGGGAAGCTGTTACTCAGCCGCCATCTTTAATCCACGCCTTTTTTTTTTTTTTTTTTTTTTTTTTTTTTGTTACAAAGTAGCAAGGGGTTGCCCTGGGTAGAGTGCTGTGTCATCATAGCTCACAGTCACCTGTAACTCGGTCTCAAGCAATCAATCCTCTTGCCTCAGTTTTTCTATTTTTGGTAGAGATAGGGTCTTGCTTTTGCTCAGGCTAGTCTTTTTTTTTTTTTTAATTAATACTAAATCATAGCTGTGTACATTAATGCGATTATGGGGCACCATACACTGGTTTTATGAGCAGTTTGACACATTTTCATCACACTGGTTAACACAGCCTTCCTGGCATTTTCTTAGTTATTGTGTTAAGACATTCATATTCTACATTTACTAAGTTTCACATGTACCCTTGTAAGATGCACCGCAGGTTCAATCCCACCAATCACCCTCCCTCTGCCCATCCTTCCCCTTCCCTCCCTTGTCCTCTTCCCCCTATTCTTAGGTTATAACTGGGTTATAGCTTTCTTATGAAAGTCATAAATTAGTTTCATAGTAGGGCTGAGTACATTGGATACTTTTTCTTCCATTCTTGAGATACTTTACTGAGAAGAATTTGTTCTAGCTCCATCCATGTAAACATGAAAGAGGTACAGTCTCCATCTTTTTTTAAGGTTAGACTAGTCTTGAACTTGTGAGCTCAAGTCATCCACCTGCCTCGACCTCCCAGATTGCTAGGATTACAGGCATGAGGCACCACCACGCCTGAAATGAACAAAACTCTTGCTAATACTTGAGGTTTTTCAATTACCTTTTGAACTTTTATGGTTTATATGAGGTCTCCTTTCAATGCAGTGTTATTGCCCAATGAGTGCTTTTCATCTTGAAGTGGCCAAAGTGTGTCTTCCCTAAGGTTCCTGTATTATAGGAGAAAAACAAAGAATTAATTTAAATGAGCACCTGACTCTTTTTATTGGATAAATATGTCTGCACGTAGTTTTTTAATTTAGCTTACATAAGCATAAAATATTTCAACAAATGCACTTATTGTTATTTCACTGTACTTGCTCTTTATTGTCAGTATTGATAATGATTGATTTGGTTGCAAACTCTTGTGGGAAACGTAAACTCTTGGCTTGAGAATGTTGTGCATGGAATGTTTTTGGTTGTTGGTTTGTATTTTCTCCCAATGGATATGAATCCTCAGGAAGGTACATGATAAGCATGCCAGTTGATTTTACCAATGTTCCTAATTTTCTTTGTAATTGGCCATGCCCCCTATTTTTCTCAGAAATCCTCCTTTTGCTTGTCTCGTGTGTTAGTTCATTTTCTGCTGCCATAGTAGAATACCCCAGATTGGGTAATTCATTAAGAACAGAGATTTCTTGGCTCATGGTCTGGAGTCTAGGAAGTCCAAGATGGAGGGGCCATATCTGGTGGGGGCCTTCTTGCTGTGTATAGCACGGTGGAGGAGCAAATGAGCATGTGATACCGAGAGAAAGGGCATGCACAACTGCAAAGCCCTCATGACCTACCACCTCTTATAACAGTATAAGAGGTCCTACCTCTTTATACTGTTACAATGGTAAATAAATTTCAAATGAGTTTTGGGTGTGACTTTCATCCCAGAGCAGATCCTCATAGTGTCTGTCTGAGCCCCATTCTGTACTCTCCATGGCCCCTGTTTGGCCTCATGCCCTCTGTAGGCTCAGCCAGGAGGGATCTCAATTTCTTCTCTGCCCGGAAGATGGGGACCTCTCCCCACCACACACACACACACACACACACACACACACACACATACACCTTTCTTCATCACCCAGAACATTTAATGTTCAACACTCATCACACTTCTCAGAAGCTGCCAGGGACCTAATTTCTAAGTCTTTTCTCAATTGTCCTCTTTCCTGCCTTCTGTTCAACATTTATTGACCTTTTCCTTGTTAAAATCTTCTGTTCCTAAGGTACATTCTAGCCCTTAACTCCTGTAGATCCCTGATCCTTTCTCCTTTGCTACGACCTTTTGTTAATTGGTGACTAAAGTCACCAGAACATGTTGGCCAGGCACTGTGGCACTACGTCAGGGAACTCTCAGGAAGTTTCCAGTCGGGGGGAAGACTGAGCAGAGTGGTCCATCAGGACTCGAGAAGGGGCCGTGATGAAGCACAGTGACAGAATGAGGACCTGTCCACCTTCAGGAATGGTGGACAGTGCTTCTTAGGGCATATGATAGTGAAGATTGAGAAAGAGTTGACTTTTGCCAAGTGGAGAAGGGAAGGGAAGAAGTTTTGGGCAGAGAGAGCAGTAGGGACAGGTGTCAAGGCACATGAGATGATAGTCAAGGAGGGGCATAGGTGGCCTAGGCTCTTGGGTATATAGGTCATTTTTTAAAACTGGGATTTGGGGTTCTGCAAGGTGTGTATTCCTTCATTTTCTGTGGTTATCATCCAGGTACCATAGCATAGAGGATTTTGTTTTTTTATTTGCCAGTTTCTAATAGTGTTTAAAATGAGTGTGTTTCTGATTTTAATTGTCCTTTCTATGTCCTCTTTCACCCATATCCAAGATCAGCTATGGAATTGCGACATTCATCATGGTGATTAACGGAGAGAGTGTTAACCTGTAGGTGGTGGAGACTGTGGTGAGAAGCCCACATCTGCGTTTGGTTTGGGTGTCACGCAGGGCCCCCTAGCATGTGGAGGGCTCTGCATGCTGCTGCTTCTCACTTTGGCCACTTCCTTCGTGCATTAGATATGAGCCCTTGCTCGGCCCTAACTTGATCCTCCTAACTCCTGGCCACTGCGACCCACTGACCTCACCTTCTCTTAGCATGTAGGACTTGACAAACATGCATTATTGTAACTTAAAATTGGATGACTTCTGTGGCCACATACTTTGAGGGGCTGTGTTAATTAGTTCTCATTTTAGAAATATCTGCATTCTCATTTTAGAGTATATCACAGGTACCTAAAAACTTGCTCTTTCACCAAAGCATAAACTCAGCTCTGCTTCAGCTGTTTTCTGTTCATCCTATTTATAGACTCTAAAACTTATGAAGATGAAAAAATCTGAGTTTCAGCCTCGGTGCCCATAGCTCAGTGGTTAGGGTGCCAGCCACAAACACTGAGGCAGGAGGGTTTGAACCTGACCTGGGCCTGCTGAACAACAATGACATCTGCAACAACAAAAAATAGCAGGGTATTGTGGCAGGCACCTATAGTCCCAGCTACTTGGGAGGCTGAGGCAAAAGAATCACTTAAGCCCAAGAGTTAGAGGTTGCTGTGAGCTGTGATGCCATGGTACGCTACTGAGGGCAAGATAGTGAAACTCTGTCTCAAAAAAAAAAAAAAAAAAAGATTATATGTTAGTGAGAGAGGATACCCAAGAAGGGTGAGGTCTAGGAGAACAGGTCTTCTCAAGGAGGCAACAAGGATACACATGCAGGGTCCTCTCCACGGTGACTCAGCTCTTGGGAATTTGTAAACTTATCTTCCTGAAACTTGGAAATTTCCAAGTTCTGTGAAATCCTGTAGTTCTGTAGGGGCGGGAATAGCATGTCCCGCTTGATTCAAACTGGCCAATGAGAAGGATACCTGTGGGGTGAAACTTTTTGACTGTCAATAAAAAGGGAAAGACCAAGGCAGTCGGGGAGCGCGGCCATTTGGAATTCTTCCATGCCGTAAGCTCCCGGCTGGTGAATAAAGCCCTTCCTCTTATAAATGTGGTGTTTGGGTGCTCTTTCTCTCCGTTGGGCCTTGTCTTCCTGCAACATTAGTTCACTGAAGGAAGAATGTCCCCAGACTTTTTCCGCATTTTTTCAACTACCGGAATGGCCCTTTAATGATAGGTATATTTGATGAGATCATTTTGATACTGGGAGAAGGTTTAGCTCTCTTTTTGGGGACAGACTGTAATGCACATTGAATAACTCATCTGTATTCTAAGGTCTAGGACTGTGCAGTGTGCTTTCCTCACTGCTCTGCTGGAACAGTGGGCAGACATGGAGTGAAATGGTGAAGAGCAAGTATGTCCCATGGGGTGTGGCTCGATGTGTAGCTTAGTTTCTTAATAGCTGTGATATTGTGAGAGTTACTGAGTGCCTCTGAGTAGTCACACCTACTTCACAGGTTTCTAAAAGTAGCATGACACATTGGAAGGGGGGGGTGACAGGGAGTGACTCAGCAGAGAACGGAAAAGGAAAATGCCTCTCATAAGTCTCCCACGGGTCTGCTAGGTCAGGCTCTGAACAGTTTTTACTGCTTTCTCATTTTTACAGGTATTTGGCTTGATGTCCTTCATTGAACTGTAGGGCTGTGAGAGGCACAGCAGAGCTTTTGCAGAGGACTTTGAGCTCTTCAGTTCCGTGGCACAGCAGTGCTTGGACAAGGGACCGAAGTGGGGAGGCTTCGCCTCTGGGGCCCCTCTGTTGTAGTTACAGGAAGTGGCACTCACGATAAGGAGTCCCAAGCGTGTGCAGGAACCCACCGTGTTTTCGCTGCAGCCCACACATCATGATCCTTGATGCGAATGGCACATAGCCCTGAGGAATTCCTGCTTTCAGAGTTTTGGGAAACTGATTCCTTTCTTGGTCTAGAATTAGGTTGAACTACCTGGATATTTTTCCCCAGACTGCTCTTCTCCATCATTGTTTGGGAATATGGAGCTCTATTCCCTGGAGACAGTCCAGGAAATGAGTCTCTGACCTTTTTTTGCCTCATGGAGGCGGCGTTTGCATTTCTCAGTCAGGCAAGCAGCACTCAGATCTTCAGACTGTGGGGCGTGGGCCATTAGTGGATCTCCCTTAGTGGTGGGGATGGAACAGATTTCCATTTCTGAGAAAGCAGCAGCTTTAACTACTTAGCTAAATATCAACCACCTGCATGTTTGTTCAAGACTTCAGGCTCATGTCACCAAAGGAGGAAAAGAATATAAATATTTAGGACCTTTAACTGGGTGTGGAAAGGTGCGAATGCTGCTTTGGAGTGATTGCCATACACTTTTATAGCTTCAAGTGTTGTACACTTTCTGCTTGTTTTTTTTGGTGATTCCTACTGTAGGGATCACTCAGTTTGATTTTAGTAAGTATATTGTGACAATAACTTACCAATTGGGCAATTCCTAAATGAATTTGTATTGTTAAACAGAACATGTGACAGTGGAGCACCTACATTGATTTCAAAGTTAAGACTTAGATGTGAAAGGTATTTTATGCAGCTTGAATAAGATGCTCCAGGTGTATTCGAAGTAAAGGTTTTTATTTTTTAGAAGTCCTAGGCCCACAGTTTGGATTTGTTGTTGAAAGTACATGTTTTTGAATAGGTGCGGCAGCTCAGATATGTCATTTTAGCTCTCTTGGAGGCCAAGGCAGGTAGATTGCTTGAGCTCAGGAGTTGGAGACCAGCCTGAGCAAGAGAGAGACCCTGTTTGTACTAGAAATAGAAAAACTAGCCAGGCTTCATGGCAGGTGCCTGTAGTCCCAGCTACTTGGAAGGCTGAGGCAAGAGGATTGCTTGAGCCCAAGAGTTTGAGGTTGCTGTGAGCTGTGATGATGCCATGGCACTCTATCCAGGGCAGCAGGTGGGGTGGGGGGAAAGGAAGTACATTTTTTTACACTGTTTTATTTGTGATTATTTCACCTTTCCAAAGGCTTTCAATAGGAATCAGTCAAGTATACTATAAAAAGCTCGTGTTGCCATACCCTGGGGGAACTATTAGATGCCATTTCATTATTGTATCTGATACAATGTCTGTATGCAAAAAAAAAAAAAAAAAAAATTCCTCCTTTTTATTTGTACCATTTACTGTGGTTTTAGTTTTATGCTCATGACTTCCTTGGAACATGTGAAATAGGCTAAAGTTAGTTTTGTTTTACTTTATACTTTTTTTTTTTTTTTTTTTAAATGCAGCCTAGTCCACCTTCCTGGACGGGTGTCCAACCTTTCTTCTTTTCTCCCACACATGGGAAGTTATTTTGGGCCACACCTTAAATTCCTAAACACCAATGAAAGCTGATTAGGAAAAAAAACAAAATAAACAAACAAAAAAAGGTCTGGGCATATTTTTGGCAATATTGGACACCACAACTAAGCAAAGCAATCTTTAAATAATCTACATGTCCCCCATGGGCCAATGTTGGACACCCCTGTAAAAAACATTTAATTCTTCTCTGAATGCTAATCTTTCTTCATTCATAATTGCAAGGCTACTTCTCTTCAAGCTACAACCCTACTCTGAAAGTCCTTAGTAAAATCGAAGTAAAAAGAATTGCAGATTCAGTAGTAATGATGCTCCAGTAGCTATAAACTTTCTCAAGCCTTTTTCATTTTTAGATAAGAAAAACTAAACCTCCCTGCCCAAGGAGAAGTAGTGATTTTCCAGTAGCAGTGAGTTCATCTTGTTTCTAGGTATCACTATCCACAAAAAAGGAATAAGCACTTCTTGGAGAAATAACTGATTTCAAATCAGGCAGAGCAAAAATATAAGGTGAGTTGAGACTTCTTATGGTGAGAAAGCAGTGATGTGCTTGGACCAGTGGGGAAATGCAAAAAAATGGACCCGGGGGCTAATGTGAAGACGCTGCTAGAGTTGGGACAGTTGGGCATTAATAATAAAGATACTAATAGATGAAGACACACTGAAAAACCAAACCAACACAGGAGTTTATGGTGATATTAAAAAGGTAGATTATAAAAAGGAAAGATGAAAATGAGAAACTTCTTCTTTACAGATGAATGCCTGCTTGTAAAGGTGGAAGGAATGGTAAAATTAGGAAGCCACCATCTTGCAGGCTCAGTGTGACAGTTCATTCAGGCAACAATGTTCAAAGCCTGCCAAAAGCCATTGGGTTGTACGAAAACAGCATTTTCTAGTCAAAAACGGATCCCCATGTCATGTAGAGTAGTGAAGAAAAAAACGGGACCACTTCAGTGGGCAGATCTGGTGCTCACTGACCAATCCGACTTATCAAATATGGGGTATCCATTTTGTGCATCCTGGGAATAATTAGCTGTACACACAGCAAATCTGTGCAGTTTGTGTCAGAAAAGATAATCAAGGGTGAACAGTTAGACGAATTTAGTATGTGGAGCATTTTATAAAATAACCTATCTAGATTCTTCTAAAAAAAAAGTAATGCCATGGAAAACAAATGTGATGTAATGGGAGGGAACAGTCTTAGATTAAAAGAGGCCAGAGAAAAATAATGTTATGAATGAGTCTTGATTACTGACTGGTTGAGCGGGAGCAGCTATAGAAGTTGTTCTGGGACAGTTGTGTAAATATGAATTCAGGTTCTGGATTAGAGGATAAAACTGAATTAATAGTAAACTTCCTAGGAATGGTAATGGTGTGGCTAAGGGGAAGAATATTCAGAGATGCATATCGAAATATTTGGGAGGAAAGGGGTTCATGGATACCTGCAACTGATTCTCAAAATGGTTCAGTAGAAGAAAACAAAGTATATGTTTGTGTGTATAAACTTGTATATTCATGTGCATGTTTGGCCAGTATATTACATTTATAGTACACGTTTACACACACGTGTATATTTTTGTGCGTGTGCATTGGTTTTGTGTTAAGGGTCTTGAGCTCAGGGCCTAACACATGTCTTTCCACTGTCTCCTTTCTGCTACTTCTCTTACTTTTCCTTTGCTGTCACCTTTGGGGGCTCTTCTGCCCATCTTAAAATTGGTATTTCTCGTTCTATTTTTGTCTACTCTTCTAAGCTAAGGTTATCTTTGCTTAAAATATTGTTTAAAGCCATCATCTATTAAACAGAATTTTCAGGTCAGGCGCAGTGGCTCACGCCTGTAATCCTAGCACTCTGAGAGGTCAAAGCAGGAAGATCACTTGAGCTCAGGAATTGAAGACCACCCTTAGCAAGAGTGAGACCCCAGTCCCTACTTAAAAAAAAAAAAAAAATTTGGTGGGGTATTGTGGCAGGCAGCAGTAGTCCCAGCTATTCGGAGGCTGAGGCAGGAGGATCACTTGAACCCAGGAGTTGAGGTTTCTGTGAGCTAGGCTGATGCCATGGCACTCTAGCCCGGGCAACAGAGTTGATATTCTGTTTCCAAAAGAATCAATCAAGTATTCGTGGGGCCACATCTACGGTGCATCTTAGAATGGGTACAGGCGATTGCACTAATGTACACAGCTATTTTTTTTTTTTTAACAATAATAAAAAAAAAAAAGAATCTATCAAGTATTCTTTTGACACCCATCAACAGCCAGCATGCTTGATGTTGGCAACAGAGCAGTGAACAGCAGTGACATTGCCCCTGCCCTCATATTGTCCATAGTCTGGTGATTCTGGCACCAGAGGGGCTACAGCTCCTTCCCTTCCCCTCTGATCTGGGTCCCTGGGGCACATGTAGGAGCCGGGCGGCCTGGCCTCCAGCAGTGTTCTCACTCCAGCAGGGCTAGTCACGGTTCCCCTGGAGCTGCCGCTGTACCTTGTCTTTGCTCTCCTCCTCATCTCCCTCTTTAGCAATAACTGCCGTTCACTGGGAGTTCTACCTTGCACCAGACATAGGCAGTGCTAATTGCTTTTAAAAATAGTTTTTCTTTTCATTGGACTATTTGACATTTTGAAAAGATTTTATGCAATATAAATTAAAGCACAACAAAAAAGAGCACAGCTCCAGCTTGAGAGCAAGAGGCCTTCTAGCACCCTGCCTCTCACTCCTGTTCCTCTCCAAGCTGTCCGCCTTTCTCTGCCTTCAGGTAACCCTTCACTGAACTTTGTGTTTTCTGTTTCCTTCTTTTCAAAATGAGTGATTTTAACTCACATGTACATACATCACTTTGTAAAAGTTGTTTATACTGTGTGTAGTCTTGTAGGGCTTTAAAAAAATCTCCTACTCAGTATTATGTTTCTAAAGTTCATCACTTTGGAAAGGAAATTGGAAATACTTGATAAAGATGAACATTCATTCACCCTGTAGCTGAGTATTTGAACTCTTAGATACATGCCCTGGAAGACTCTTACAGATATATACTCAGAAACATGCACAAGAATGCTCACAGGAGAGGTATTTGCAATAGCAAAGATGTGGAAATATCCCAAATGATTACTGACAGGAGAATGGTCAAAAGAACTATTATTTGTCCAATGAAATTTTATGCAGTAGTTAAAGTGAGTGAACCAAAGCTAGGAACGCTTAAAGCCTTGTGCTGTTGTGACAAAGTAGAAGTAATCCCACTGTATAGTTGAACAAACCAAAACCTAGACAGTTTAAATAAATTGTCCAGGATATTGCAAGTAGTGTGTTGTGGAGCTGACATTTGAAGCTAGATGACCTCTGTAGTAAGTGGCTCTGTGTAGCTGAATGGTCTGTTTTCCCAGCCCTGTGCCATCTCCTGGGCTGCCTTTCTTTATTCCACATAACCTGAGTCCAATTTTCTTAAGTTTCTTCGCTTTCCTATTTTATATAGTGTTACAACATCTATTCTTAAAGTGTGTGCGTATGTTGTGCATAGGGGTATATGAAATAACTTTTAAACTATAGTGATTCTGTAAGTATTATACTGACATGCATGAATAAATAAAATCTGATTACATTCACGCGTTATCCTTGTTAAGTGTTGCAGCATAGCATTCCATTGTGTGACCATATCACAGTTCATTCACTCAGTTTCTTGTACTTGGAATGTTTCCAGGTTTCTGCCCTTGAGAAATACACTGAGTTGTGTACTATTGATGAACAGGCAACAGTAATAAACAACTCTTATATCCAAAAGAATTTCTTATGGATATAAACCTCAGAATTAAATTGTTAAGTCCCAGACTATATGAATGTTAAACTTTCGCATATAATGCCAAACCATTTTCCAAAGAGGTTAATATGGTTTATTATTCCTACCAATGTATAATGATTCAGTGAATATGCATCCTAACATTTTATATTTTCATATTTTAAAATTTCTATTTATGAAGTGTTATTCCATTGTGGCCTTGATCTGCAGTTCAGGGACCACGAATGATACGAACATCTTTTCGTATATCTCTCACTATTTCTATGAAATGGCCTAATCATGTTTTTTTTTATCTTGGGTTGAATATGCTTATATTAATTTTTTTAAATTTTATTTATTTATTTGTTTATTTATTTATTTATTTATTTTGCGGTTTCTGACCGGGGCCGGGATTGAACCCGCCACCTCCGGTATATGGGGATGGTGCCACCCACTTATATTGATTTGTGGGAATTCTTTGAATATTGTTGACACCTGCTTTATTGAGTATACATATAAGTAGGCTTCCTTGATAATGATCTGTCTTTTCACCTTGCAAGTTATATTTTGATAAGCAAAACTGACAAATTTTAAGGGTCAAGTTGTTAATTTTTTTCTTTTCTAAATTAGTGCTTTTCGTATCTTAATACTTTCGCTATCTGGAAGTCTGGAACTATGGTTCTCAATATGTAGTCTGAGAACGGTCAATATGGAGAATGGTCGGGGTTCCTGACACCCTGTCAAGGGCCCTATGAAATCAAACCCATTCTGATTTGGCTTTTTCGTAGTGATGACGTTTGTACTAATGGTGCAGACCCAGGTGTATCATGTCTGCAGGTGCCTTAGCATTAATCAGGCAGTGCACCTGACCGCATCTGATTGTCTAATGGAAGAAGCACTTATATGACAAAGTTGCAAGTTGTATTAGATGATTTTTTTCATAGGACACCATTTTTACTTGATAAAATGGCTGACAAACTATTGTAATTCAGATTTGAGTACTTGTCAGACTTTGTCTCAAAACTGATGAACGGAGAGACATTTTTTGACAAAACTGAAATTCAAACGTTCAAACTAAAAGCAGAATTTTGGCAAACTTTTATCTGCTGTTGTGAACATTATAGCATTTCCAATTCTGAGGCTGAGATCAGTTGTGATATTAATATGATTTTTTGATACTGTATGATAAAAATTGTACTGTACAAAGTTCTGCATAGATGTATTTTTTCCAAATGACCAATGTATAATTCTATAAAATCAAGCCTGGGTGAAAGATACATTCAAAGATCAAGACAGCAAAGGATTCCCATAACAAAGAACAAAGTGCTGAAATATTCATTGATAGAATATTAGATCTCACATTGCCATTGTGGTTTAAGAAACCACCACTTACTGAGTTTGGTATGCTAGCAAAGAACAAAATCCAGATGGCTATTAAAATAATTCTTTGTTATTTAATCTGTATGAGACTAGATTTTCTTCAGCGTGTTTTTTTTTTTTTGCAGTTTTTGGCGGGGGGGAGAGGGGGGCTGGGTTTGACCCCACCACCTCCGGCATATGGGGCATATGGGGCCCTCGCCCTACTCCTTTGAGCCACAGGCACCGCCCTCTTCAGCGTGTTTTAACCAAAACAGCATTCAACAGAGTGAATGTGGTGATGGATATGAGAATGCAGCTATCCTCTGTAGGTCAGACATGTAGGAGATTTGCAAAAATGTAGAATAATACCAGCATCTTCTGTAAAAAGTTTTAAAAGACATTTTAAAGGTATTTTTTTTATAAAAAATTTAACACATGCTATTTTAAAATTCTATAATTTTCACAATTTTATTTTTTAATACTGTAAATATGGGTAGAAATACCTGTTTAACAAAAGTTCTTTGGGGTCCTTATTTTCTAATACTGTAAATGTCAGTACATATTACCTGTTTAACAAAAGTTCTTTGGGGTCCACAAAAGTTATTTTGTGGCATGAAAGGAATTCTGAGACCAAAAATTTCTAGCTAAAATATATTTTCCTTTCCTTTCCTTTCCTTTCCTTTCCTTTCCTTTCCTTTCCTTTCCTTTCCTTTCCTTTCCTTTCCTTTCCTTTCCTTTCCTTTCCTTTCCTTTCCTTTCCCTTTCCTTTCCTTTCCTTTCCTTTCCTTTTTCCTTTCCTTTCCTTTCCTTTTCCTTTTCCTTTCCCTTTCCCTTTCCCTTTCCCTTTCCCTTTCCCTTTCCCTTTCCCTTTCCCTTTCCCTTTCCCTTTCCCTTTCCCTTTCCCTTTCCCTTTCCCTTTC
>CAUYPK010075918.1:0-16024 GCA_963574355.1 Loris lydekkerianus
TGATTAAAGATGATGAGCATTTTTTCATATGTCTGTAGGCCGTGCGCCTGTCTTCTTCAGAGAAGTTTCTCTTCAAGTCCCTTGCCCAGCCTGCGATGGGATCACTTGTTCTTTTCTTGCTTATACGTTTGAGTTCTGTGTGGATTCTGGTTATTAAACCTTTGTCAGAAACATAAACTGCAAACATCTTCTCCCATTCTGAGGGCTGTCTGCTTGCTTTATTTACTGTGTTCTTGGCTGTGCAGAAGCTTTTTAGTTTGATCAGGTCCCAGTAGTGTATTTGTAGCAGAATGTTTATTGCAGCCCAATTCATAATTGCTAAGTCATGGAAAAAGCCCAAGTGCCCATCGATCCACGAATGGATTAATAAATTGTGGCATATGTACACACCATGGAATATTATGCAGCCTTAAAGAAAGATGGAGACTTTACCTCTTTCATGTTTACATGGATGGAGCTAGAACATAGTCTTCTTAGTAAAGTATCTCAAGAATGGAAGAAAAAGTATCCAATGTTCTCAGCCCTACTATGAAACTAATTTATGGCTTTCACATGAAAGCTATAGCCCAGTTATAACCTAAGAATATGGGGAAAGGGGGCGAGGGAAGGGAGGGAGGGGGGAGGATGGGCAGAGGGAGGGTGATTGGTAGGATTACACCTGCGGTGCATCTTACAAGGGTACATGTGAAACTTAGTAAATGTAGAATATAAATGTCTTAACACAATAACTAAGAAAATGCCAGGAAGGCTGTGTTAACCAGTGTGATGAAAATGTGTCAAACTATTTATAAACCAGTGTATGGTGCTCCCCCCAAAAAATAAAAAAAGTAAAAAATAAATAAAAAGTAAAATGACCTTGGTGACTTACTGGTTAGATGCCTCCTTCCTCAATCTGAAATACTCCCTTTTATTTACCACATTAACTCAGCTATTACAGAACAGCCACTTAAGAGTTTTAAAGGTCACTTAAACTAGCTTTTGGCTCTGTAAGATTTATAAGGACTCTTGGCCAAAAATAATAAAATATATACCTGGATAATAAACACCAAAGAAAGCAAGAATTCCTTCTTTAAAAAAATTTTTTTTAAAAATTTTTAAATTTTTTAAAAAATTTTCATCCTAAGGTAGTTTATCTGGTGGAACAAAGGACACCTCACATTGTATTTCAGCAGGTGTGATGGGTGCTGCAAAACTGTGTGTGTGATGTCCCCAACTGTGTGGTGTGAGCCATGTGGATGGGGTCTCTCAGCATAGAGCCTGAGGCATGCTGACCCGACCGTGGCCTGCTGCCCATGGCTTCATCCCCCCAAGAGAAGCCCTGACACCTCACTACATGGCCTTGAGTTTCTGTATAATTTGTAAAAGATATTTTAGTCAAAGCCAGGAAAGACTGCTCTTTCTTCCATTCCAACTTCCCTTCCAAAAGTGACAGGGATCCTAAAAAGTATATGACATTACTAATAATGAGGTGTGAATAATCTTTTTCCTATATGTAGAAAATAATATTAAATTACTGTTAAACAAAGATGGAATCAAACACAATGCCAAAAACATGGAGAAAAAAAGGTGTTATGAAGATAAAAATATGCTATTTTTTCCTAAATTTTATACGTTTATGGCATTTATCAACTTTAAGAAAATTGCGATTTACTGAGATTTTCTTCTTCTGAAAAAAAATTCTATTTTATACCTAATTTTCCCTTGTTTTTATGAAAAGAAGATCTTTAAATTGTATATGCTTTGAACCCCACCAAACCTGGATTCTTCCTTTAGGGGAAGAAATATATAATTTTTAGAAAATAAGCTTTGTTTCCCCTTCTAACAAATTCATTTTTCACACTTGAGCTGTGACTAACTTCTCAAAATAGCAAACTGTGCTGTCACACGAGGCTTTGGAGCACTGAGGCATGTGCCTCTCAGCCCAACCCCTCTGCCTTGCCTTGGTTCCTGGAGCTCTGGCTCTTGCTCACTGCACGTGTGCCATGTCCAGTGCTCATCGTGGCCAGTTAGTACCCTGGATGTGGGCCGGGGTCCTTCTGGCAAAGTCCAGGTGATGAACGTCATCTCTAGAAATGCCCCACACCACACCCACACTGCCCATCTCCTCCAGAAACAGCCTTTACCTCTTAATTCTTTAAGCACATGTGCAAAGTCCCTGGTACCTAGCTACCTTCTCAAAGTCACTCCTGACTGTATGGACCAGACACAAGAGAGGGGAAGGCTGGTTGACGCTTCTGTGTTTCCTCATATTTCCCACAGACACTCCCAGGCACCATGCCCTGCCTAGGGCACTGCATGGATTGATAGTTATGGAATCTCTGGAGATGACACAGCTTGAGCGGCTGGTCACTGTCTTCTCTCAGCCTCAGATAATGTCAGGGACCTTTCATGTGCCTACCAGCCTTAGAGAAGCCCCTCTACACTTGAGTCCCTACTTGATAAACCAGAGCTTCAGGCTATTTAGTGGTGAGGTTCCTTCTGGCTATGGTGCCATCGGTGTAAATGGATCTCACACATGTTTGTACGTAGAGAAACTGGGCTCTAACTTGCACAGACACCCCCAGATATAACTCATCTGATGGGCAGGTGCTTGTGGGCTTGTCATCTGCATCCTGAACTGCATTACTGAGGAGCTGTGATCACAGCTGGTCTCTCACATCTGAAACACACACACAGCCTTTCCCTCAATGTTTTCTCTGTCCAAGCAAAAGCAGTTCTGAATGGCCATAGTGGTGCATGCTTTAGGTATTCCATTTTTCACCTTTTAGCTCAATTTTCACCAATGCTGCTATCAGTGTAACCTGATTCTCAGGCTGAAATGCTGCTGTCTGAACGGTGAAAACAGTGATTTGTGCTAATGATGAGAACAGGTAGGGTAATTGCCGGGATTCTCCTTGCTCATATGATTCCACTGAACTGGTTAAATCCTCCTGAGTGTGAAAAGTGCAGAGGTAAACTTCCAACCCTCAGTGAAATACTTACTCTTTATTTTAATCTGTCACTTCATAAAAGAAAAAGCCAGTGTGAATCCTTTTATGGCCAAGACAGGGACTCTCACTCTGTGTTTTCACAGCCCAGAGAGGAAATAAACACAGCTATGGTCAGAAGAAAGACAAAGAGGAAGGATGAGAGGGGCTTGCCCAGCTTTGTCACCCTCAGGAGGATGAACCCCACCTGCAGCAGTCACCGTGTGCCTGTGACGTGGGGACAGAGGGTCTGCCTTTGGACCTGCCATTCAAGTGTGTGTCACTGAGGCATCCAGATGCGTTCATGGATGCTGTGGCAAGGGCAGCACAGTGGCTGACGTTCTGTACCAAGCACCACATGAGTGCCTTCTGTTTACAATAGTACATAACTATCAGTGACTCCAAGAGGCAAGCACAACATTAAACCCATTTTGCAGGCAAGGACATGAAGGAAGAGACCACTGTGTCCCTTACTGAAGGTACAGGGCTACTTATAAGGCAGAGACAGCACCTGGGTCGGGACAGCCCACCATGAGCAGGCCACTCCTCCAACCATAAGGGTATCAGTCATCTTCTTGTATTTCTGAATCTGTTGCTGTGTCCCTGGGCTGTGAACCTCTCATGATGTAAGATGAGACACACAGAGAGATCCAAGAATCCACATCTCACTCCTTCCCTAACCTGGACTCAAGGGGAGCTGCCCCTGTGTGAAACCACAGTATTGTTAATGTGTTTCAGGAAATGGAAAGCAAAAATGAGCTGAGGAGATGGGGATGGATCTAGAACAATTTAGTGATTTAGAGGACAAACATGGGCCAGCCCCCAGGTCTGCAGAGGAGGTGGGGCCAAGCACAGGGAGTGGGTGGGTGAGGCTGTCAGAGAGAAGTGACTTCAGCTGTTCAACCAACACAAAAAAGCTGAGTCACGGATTTGTCCCTGGAGTCACAAGAAGTCCTCAGGGAGGAGTTGCAGAAAAGCAGCAGGGAGGAATGGAAATCTAAAACCTTGAAATGATATGGTTTGACATGATAAAGACCCAAAATCAGGTGTGTGGTCCAAGGAACTCAGTAGGGACCACTGAGGGGCGGGAGCAGCTCCCTGCTGTGCAGGTCCCCACAGAGATGGCTCTGGGTATCCAAGGAAAGGCTGTGCAAACTCCTTTGAGATGTCTTCCCACTGGCTGGTGCACTTGGGGTACTCAGTGACAGAATCAGGGTACCACCCAAATAAATTTGCCCTACCCAAGCAGGGTCAGGTTCATGGCCTGCCCAGGAAGGGTCAGACTCACGTCCCTCCCAGGAAATAGGAATTTCACCAATTGCTGCCCTCTCTGGCCCTTTAAATCCCCATCCCCCTTAACCCATGTGTGGAATTCCTTCGTTGGTTTCACCCCACCTGCATCCAGGTGACAATAAAGACCACATTATTTCTACAGAATGGGATTCTGTTTTGCATTTTGGAATAATCTTTCTTTCATGGGTCCAGAACCTTTCACTCTGGACCAGTCATTCTCTGAGAGATGATCAGGGAAGAGCCAGTGGGGCTGGTGATTCTTTCTCCACAACCCTTTCTGGTCTGACATTCTGAGATTAAGAAAAAATCCCAGATCCACTTATCTTTTGTGACAAATACAGCAATAGGCTTCCTGGAGCAGCTCTAAGGAAATTTGGCCCTCAGTGCCTGGCGCCCCTCTCCCTGTTTCCTAAGACTTCCCTCACCTTGGCCTCCTGCAAGGAAATGCAAGAGAAATAGCCAAGAAAACAGCTTCCCCCAGCTGGTAGACTGAGGATGGGAAAGGGGCAGGACTCAGTTCTCTGCTGTGGTCCTGCCTCTCACATGGGCTGGGAGGATGCAGGTTCTCCCTAGAAAGGGGCTGGCCCCACCCCTCTGATCTGATAAAGCAGGTCAAACCTTCACGTTTGACTATCTGCCCAGCTGGGCATCCCTGGGTCTTGATCGCCAAGATGCATTAACAATTATAACCCACTTTGTTAAGCTTCTATAGAGTGCCCAACTTTATGCCCAGCTTGTTCACACACAGGAGCTTATTTAAAATCAAGTTCATGAAACCCTGAGTTAGGAATCACAAAAATTAGGTTTTGTTTCCAGGTCTGAGAACCTCAAAGGTTCTTCACATTCTGGCATCGAGGTCTGATGAAGGCCATCCCCGGCACACTCCTGCCTCGGGGCACCCATCTGTGCTGTCTCTGCTTGCACTGAGGCCCTTCCTTCCACCTGGCATAGATAGGGCACCCTACCCCAGCATGCCGTCCCCTTGCTGTGTGCCTCTGACATGCTGTGCTCTTCTTTCCTGCTGGTCAGCGACTCCTCCTCTCTCTAAGACACAGGCGGATGAACACTGTGCCTCCATTCCCAAAGCTCAGAACTGGGCCTGGCCTTTGGTGCTTCCTGCAACTACAGACTCCAAGGAACGTTGGTCCATGGATGGATGTGCTGGTGTAATGGTTGGACAGTAGACACAAAACACATTCTTTAGGAAAGTCTGGATGACAGCCTGAGAGGAGTGATGGGGAGGAGCCAATAGCTGGCCAGGCCCCTTGGCTGTCCTAAGGTGTCCCTTGGTGACATCCCTCTCTCTAAGTGAGGATGCCCAGAAAGGACCCCAAAGTCCCTGTGCTGAGGCTGTTCATTGCAAATGAGCATTTTATAAAATGATCTGTGAGCAGGGCAAACCAGCATTATTCAGATCCAGGACTTTTTTGCAACGTTGGCCTGATCCAACAGGGAGTATAGGACAGATACCCTCTGTGCATCAGAAACCCACACATTCACACCAAGTGTGCAGCCGTGGGAGCTGCTGGGGGCTTAAGAGTTTCACTGGAGCCTTTTAGCACTATTTCCTAGGAAAGAAACACATATGAACATTTCTAAAGATTAAAGACTCTGGTCCAATGTGTGGCAACCTGGACTTGGGAAACGCTGTATTCCCTGCCCAGGGCTGGAAGAACAGAACCTCTGGGCTATGTTCAGTACTCTGGCAAGCTGTGTTCACTCTATATGTGTACGTGTGACCATATTCAAACACTCACAACATAACATTGCTGCCCTTCAGAGAGGAAAGTCCATGTGCCCACTGGGTACCCTAACCAGCTTCCAAGGGAGATGGAAGCTTGCCATGAGATGAAACCACCAAGTAGCACAAATTTTCTCTGTTAAAGAGACCAAGAGATGTCCAGTAATGAGATTTTCCTGATGCTAATGATGGAGAAACAGCATTGAAATAGCATAGAGAAAAAAAAGCCACGCCATGCTGGCCACATGTGCTATGCTATATGAGTGGGGCGTGTTTTCATGAATCCTTGAGGCAGTGGTGGGCAAGATCTCCATGGATCCCAGACCTGGAGAAGTGGAACCTCAGGAAGATCACCCCCTCAGCCTAAGTTCCTGCAACACGCATGGAAACTTGAGTTTGAAGCCAGATCTGGCTGCCCGTTGCTGGGCCCCTCCATCTCATTAAATACCCTGCCTGCCGCCGGGCCTGAGCTCAGGGCACTGTGCACCATCAGTCCGCGGGCAAGGCCACAGGTCTGATGGGAGCACAGCCAGGGGAACATGGAGAGAAGGCCTCGGATACTGCTATCTGAGAGGTTAGCACCAATTGCAAAGGAAGGTGGAGTAAGAACATTGTCAAGGAGAACAGCTGGTGGGGGGTAACAATGCAGGCACCCAGGCCCAGGCCTGGTTAGCTCTGACACCAGCTGACCTGGAAGCACGGCAAGTTTAGGCATGTCCAGTGCAAACCATGAGCCTCAGTGTTCGGAAGATGGAAGTGCTCTGAACACAAACAACATATGCAGGGCAGACAGCGGACAAGGCATGCTTGTCAAACAAGAGCTGCGCGCAGGCTTTCCTGCCCATCTGCATGGGATTTACACGTGTCCCTGGGAAAGGACAGCGAGAGCAGCCCTCGGGCCCGGGCTGGTGTAGCCTCTGTTTCAGACAAGTCTGAAAAGAGAATCTGCTGCGTGGCCAGGGCACCTGCCGGGGAGCCCAGAGCAGACGTCCTAACCAGAGGGATGTCAGCCGTCCCTCATGTGCATCATGCTGTTTAGGGCTGACCTCACTTGCCAAGATGCCATGTGTGCAATCCTGTGACATCTGTGCTGACAATTATTGTAGAGAAGAGGGTAGAAGCCCAGACCTCAGGAAGATGAGCTGGTAGGGGCCTATACCAGGGGGAATGTCTTCCCCTCACAGCATTCTGCACCCTACTAAAAACCATCACCCTAGTCAGTGCTGCCTACCAACCTGGGCTACTCTTTTTTGTTTTTTAAGTTTTTTCTTTTCTTTTATCTAAGAAGGGTCTCACTATGTTGTCCAGGCTGGACTTGAAGTCAAACTATCTTCCTGTCTTAGCCAACACACCTGGCTAAGATCACTTTGTAAAGAAGAGATATTACAGTAAAGTCTGGGGATAATCCTTTAAAATAGATGACACTCAGAGAAACAATTCTGTTTCTAGGAAAAGCTCACGAAGTCCACTGGGTGCTCATCCACATGGCCGACCCTGAGGCTGCCCTGCTGTATCTGTTTACATTTTCAAAGCCAGAATGGAGCGGGTTTTCCTCTGTGGCCCCCAGTAAGCATCTCTGTGGGGACACTGCGAGGTGATGAATAAAGGTGAGAGCTCCTTTTGTGGAGGCCACCCCACTCTGCTGCCTCCATCAGACCATGCGGGGGAGAAGGTTGATGCCACCCAAAGACAGCTCCTTCCCTTCCCCTGACAGTTACTGTGCTCGAGGTGGCCTTTATCTCAGGACCTTCTAAATTTAGATTTATATCAAACCATTAAAAATAACAACAAGCAGAACCCAGACTCCTACCTTCTAGCTTTGGCGTTCATAAGCCTGAAACACATGAACCTGAGCTCACCACTCACATACTCTCCTCCCAAGAAATTTTCTTTCATATCTGTCCTGTTAGTACCTAGTTCCAAGTAAAAATAGAAGTAAAGGGTGAGATCACAAGGGAAGTCTGAGTGAACAAACTGTGATATTTTTAATCTAGTTAGATAGCCACAGAAATTCTTATGCATCCTCTGTTTGCCATTAAAAGAAGAATACGGGGCTGAATAACATTTCTTTAAACATTATGTGCTTCAACACCCCCAAAGAGTGTTAATTTTAGGATCAGACAGGGCAAAAGAGATGCTAGGTCACAAGCCACAGGGTGAGCCAGCATGTATGCTGTCAGATGACAATGCAGGACCCCTCTCCGGGTCACGGGAGCCCAGCCACTGGGAGATGGAATTAGCCTTGATTGTCCAAGCAGGTCTGGAGGGAGGTGGGAAGGGGGAGGGACACAATACTTACAAAAATTTTCCATTGGTCTTAGATCCTATCAGAACAACCTGCTCAGACTCCTCCCGAGAGATTTTCCCATGGAACCAGGGCATCTTCTCATGGGCCGTGGTGGCAATCAGCTTCTCCAGCTGTGGCTTCTGGCTGATGATGGCCTGCTCCAGTGCCTGGCCCTGGTGGGGAGGAGGGACACGGGCTGAGCAATACCAGGGAAAGAACAAGACACAGGTGGCACTTTCCAGGAACAAATTTCATTCATTTATCATTCATCCATTCACTTATTCATTTAACAAATAAACCAGAAAGCTTCTTGTATATTACTTAAACAAGAAGATCAATTTTAGAATAAAGAGAATGGCCTTTTCAAAGTCAGGCAAGACTTGGAAAACCATGTTGAACAACCCATGAGGTCTAGAAAATGAGGCTCCTGCCTTAGTCTGTCAGGTCACTGTGTCCACTAGACAGATTGTCCTGATCAATTAATAATAATTAAGAAGCTCAAAGGTGCACTCCATGAAGGCACATGTGTTTCCCCGTCAGCCTCTGGAAGGCTTGACTGAGCATCACACGTGCTCCTGATACCTGCAGGAAATGTGATCACAGAAAGCAAGGGTGAAAAATCTCACCATGTGGAAATAATAGGTGCAAATCAAAAATAGGAAAAGGGGTAGAGAGCTAAGTGAATTTTAGTAGAAGAGAAAAGATATTCTCTACTGTAGTTAACGAAGAGTCAAAGTTTGATTATTTGCATTCATAACAAAGAAGAAGAAGGAGCAAAAAATAAAAACATAAGCAGCCCAAACCAGGAGGTGGAAGGAGAAGGCATGTTAGGAGTGAACACGGGTGTAGTGACCATGTCTTATTCCATGGATGAATTGAAGGACAAAAGTTGTGTTGGGCTACGCACCTCCAAGGGTCTGGAACACAGTGAGCAGAGAGGCTGAAAGTGGAAGGCAGCAGAACACAGCTCAGCAGCGCCAGACCCAGCCACAGGCATGTGAACAGGGCTGAATAGTAAGTACGTCATGCCACATGCTGGGTGCAGGAGGCCAATATAAAGGGCTCCGCACTGTGGAGCTGCTCTCATGTGACACTCTGAAAAGGCAAAACTGCAGAGACAGAAAGCAGAGGAGTGCCTCCCAGGGCGGGGGAGGGCGCAAGGGTGCTAGATGGGACGACGGAGCTCCCATCTGTCTGTGCTGTAGTGGGGTGGGAGGGTCTTCCAAGACGCTGTGCTTTTGTCAAAAACCATAGAACTGTACACCTGGAAAGGATGAACTGACTGTGTGCTACTTATAACTCAATAGATCTGATTTAAAGGAAAAAGGATGGTCTAAGACATCTCCAGTACGTGCTCATGACAAATACCGGACACACAGCATTGCAGAATCTGTCCTCAAGGCTGAACTTAATACAGAACATATTAAGGGAATAAAAGGAGCATACATATAATCCTCAAAAAGTCAGTACTATCATAAATCTTATGCACTGAATAACACAGCAAAATGCATACAGCACACGTCTGGGAAACACAATACAGCTGAACACCAAGTCCAAGTGCATGCTATCACCAAACCTGCAGCTCCCCACACCCAGGGCTGCTAAGAACATGGCAGGGATATAAAGCATCACAACCCCTGCAAGCTTTCTGGATGGCCCCTTGTCAATATATCCAAGTTACCCAAGCTTCGCTGTGGCAAACCTAACCCTTTCAAATTTTTTTGTATAGACATTGCAGACAAGCTTAGCATAAGATGGGTCGAAGGCAACATGACTAGCATTATCTCTGAACAGCAGAAGTATCCAACAATAGGTGCTAGTTCAATAAATCGTGGTGTGTAGTTGGCAACACCAGGTGGCCACGTATGTGCTGGCACAGAAAGTTCTACAGGAAATGTCAGGCAGCTATAAAATCAAGTGCCTATCATGTGTATAGTGTGACTGTTAGGTAAACAAAAGCCAGTGCCTCCCTGAAGGGGCCCACCAGGCACGGAGTGGTTCCCTGCCGTGGGGAAACCCACATTGCTGACATGAAGGGGCCCACTCTCTCAATTGTGATAGTGAAAGAGGAAAGGCTGTCTTCTGGAAGCAAGGCATTTGGCAAAGTTGATGCTTGAAGATCATTTGTCTATGCTTATTTGGACATAGAGTGCTTCCAGCAACTGGAAGTTGTGTGGCGTCACAGAGCCCCAGGGAGCAGGACCGGCCACGGAAGCTCACCTGCAGGTTCCACGTCTGCTTCACATATTCCCTGATGAGGTTTTCCTTCAGGTCCTCGAAGGGCCCGGTCTTGGGCTGCACCCCGGGGGGTCGGTTGAAGGGCTTCTTGAGGAGGCAGATGAGGCCGTCAGACTCCTGGGAGTGGTAGTGGCAGAGGTCAGCTGGACTGGCATGGGTCCTGCCGCCGGCAATGGCATAGGTGCCGTTCAGCTCCCGCTCGATGGTGTAGTGGTGTGCCTTCCTCCCGTGGGCCACGGACAGTGCGAAGCCGCCCAGGTAGTTGCGGCTCTGGCGCAGCAGGTAGAGCCCATCGCTCATGCCCCCCTGGACCAGGTAGTCTTCTGCCTCCTCTCGGGTGATGTTGCCAAAAAAGAAGGGCAGGTGGTTGGCGCTGTCAGCTGTGCCACCGGCCATGCTTCAGGGCGAGAGGGCACACGCCTGAGCAGGTGTCCACCTGGAGCAGGACAGAGATGGAGAAGTGTAGTGAGGGACCAAGCAGCAGGGAATGTTTGCTAAAACCACCTGAACACTTTCAAACTGGAGGCAGATCCTTCCAGTGCGGAGGCTGTTCCTTTTATGGATTTCCCTTTGTATTACATTTGTATTATATTATATTATTATAGTTTCCAAAAACCACAGGTGGAATCTGTTTAATCTACAAACAGCATTTGATGAAAGTGACCAATTTAACTACCTATATACTCGAGTATAAGCCGAGTTTTTTCGGCACAAAATTTGTGCCGAAAAACCCGAACTCGGCACAAATTTTGTACCGGAAAAAACTCGGCTTATACTCGAGTATCTACGGTAATTTTTTTTTGATGAAGACAACAAATTCTAAAAAGAAACATACCCCAACGAGAGGTAAACAGAAGTACTACTATTGCAAAAGAGGACTCTCAAGCTTACCCCGAGGGTCACAGTGGCACAAAAGAGGCAGAAGCAGCCTGAGCTGGAACCAACTGCTCCTCATCACAGTTGTATTACTCGGGAAGCTGTTACCAAAGACTTTTCCACCTGAGCTACACGTGACTACTTCGTGTAGTCAGACACTGCAGTTGAACCCCAAAGTTGAAGTGAGAGACACATCTGCAGGCCATGCAAAACTGTGCCTTGTGGTCACCCCAAGGCCTCCCCTCTTTCAGCCTGGGTGGGAAGACAACAGCTGCTGCCTGAGACACAAAGAGCAACATCCTCCCAGAGTCCCCTGGCCTGGGCCCAGGGTGGGCGCTCTGTCCTCTCCCTGCCCCCTCCAGACCACTTCCTGGGTGGACACTATTTCCCATCTGCCGGCTAGTACCGGGGAGGACAGTTTCCACAGCCAGCGAGGACGTCTGACACAGAAGAGACACTTCTTGAATTAAACTAATGCACATTTCAGGAAAGAAAATAAAAGGGGTCTAAGAATTTCCAACACGGAGCGTGTTTCCTCTTAGTCATGGCTATAAATGAGGATACATACTGCCAGTCCCAAAAGTATCCAAAGAGGTGAACGTTTTAACCAAAAAGGGCTTGTTATCAGTGGATAATTATCTGAATGACTCCATCCACTTGTCTTGGAGTGCACATCCTTCATCACCTCCTGAAGCCCCCATACCACACAACACACACCCCCACCAAAACGCGCACACCTGCCACAGTTATGTTGAACATCCTCTTCTTAATATGAATTATATGACAAGGGGCTGCAAAGCGTAAGACTACCAGCCTGATATAGGTAATAGTATTTTCTCTAGACAATATCCTCAAATCGGCATACCCTAGCTGAGCCCCAAATAATGCATGAGTTTTATTATAATTTGATGGTATAAAATCATTTTCTTGCTTCTTGCAATATTAACTATCAATGAGTAATTTTTCTTTATCCAACAATTTTCAAAAACTTCATCTCTCAGAAGTGTGTTTTTTTTTTTGTTTGTTTGTTTTTTTTAACACAGATCACATTTGCTCTTGAATCTAAGAATGCTCTTAACAGGAAGACATCTTTGTAAAACCAGGAAGTTGAGTGTCTTTTGAAGGGAATATTTCTCTTCTGATTCTATTTCTCCTTTTTTTCCTGCTTTGGTGAAGTTTTAGCACCCCTTCCTATACTCATGTGTCCCACGTTCAAGTACCCCCTACTCAAGTGCCCCTATACTCAAGTGACCCCATATTTAGGGACCCCCATATTCAAGTGCCCACCATACTTGGGCCCCACCATACTCAAGTGCCCCCATGCTCAGGTGTCCCCATACTCAAGTGCCCCCAGAATCATGTCTCCCCATACTCAGATCCTGCCATACTCAGGTGCCTCCCATTCTCAGATTCCCCCATATTCAGGTGTCCCTATATTAAGATGCCTGCCCTACTTTGGTACCCTCCCATAGTTAGCTTCCCCCATACTCAGATACCCCCCACACTCAGGTGCCCCACCTCCATCTTTCCCTCTCATAGGAAAGGTCCCCCTTTTGCACACTCCACTGGCCTTAGTTCTAAGCTCTCATTTCCAACCTCCTCACCTCCAGCCCAGCTCTCCCCACATACATGCATGTCCTCTGGGAACCTGAGGGTGCCCCCTTCCCCTGCTGTCTCACACACCCTGGCCTTAGCCCTCCTCCCCTACCAAGGTGCCAGCATGCTCTCTGCTTGGGGGGCCATGTCAGCCCTCCCTGCAGACCACCTCAAGCACCACTCCTGCTGTGCACCTGGCCTGATGCACAGCTCCCTCTGCGGGTCCCCAGGTCCCTGCTGTGTAGCTGCAAAGTAGCTGTCTGCACTACTAGTTCCAACTCAGATGGCAACGTTTTTAGAAATAACATTTAAATAAAATGTTAACAAACACTTCTTAATTTATGTAACTTTAACTATTAATTCATTGGTTTGTCACTAATATTACATGGGTTCTGGGAATGAGGCGAGTCAGATGGAGAAGAAATGGGCTGTGACGGGCCCAGGCCTCCCCCTGCATACACCACGCTCTGCAGGCGCACTGCAGACTTGTTCCCAAGGCCTGCACTCTGTCGGCACCACTGTCACCGAGTAGCCCTTTTCTGGCCTGTGACTTCCTTTGGGGAGCTGACCTGGGTGCATCGTGTTTTGGACAGGAGGGCTGGCCTGAAGGGACAGCTTATAGAACACTTGCAGACTAACTGGGAGAATAAGCAGTGTCTGTGTTTTCCCTGCGCATGGCTTCTCAGGGCTGGCACCTCCCGGTGCCCACCTGGGGCTTTGCCCTGGTCTTCAATGCCCTCTTCCCTGGGCCACCTTGACAGGAGATGGTCATCTCCATTCCAGTCACCATTCATGGTGGCCCAGACAGCTGTTTCCAGCTCTGCTTTTTAGACAACAGCTCTCATTCAGTCTGGCAAAACCAGGAAGCTTTACCTTTCCACTTAGCCTTAGTCTTGGCCAAGCTATGGCGTCTCCGTAGCCCCTCACCCCAACCCAGACCCTCTGCACATGCTCCTTCCTGCGTGGCCTGGCCACAACGTGAGCTCGCAGCTCAAATTCTCCTTCACGCTCACTGGGTAATTTTCTCCTCCACAAGGCTGAGAATTTGCTCCAGCTTTTGTTAATTCAACATTCCCAGTTTATTTCTCTCCATGTGTGGAACCACTTTATTCAACAGCACAAAGTTGAGAAATGAAAAAGGCCTTTGGTCCCCAGAACCAGGCCCCCCAATCCTCCCTGACTCCACCTGTGTCCCTCTGCTGCTGGGCTGTACCTCGGTGCACACCTGCACAGGAAGCTTTGCAGCACAGCCAATCTTTAGGTGCTGGGTGCGCGCCTCAAACTACTGCAAATCCCTTGTTCCTTTGGGAGGGATGCTTTTTATAACACAGGTTAAATGCACATTTAGTAGAAGTAATATTTTTGATATGAAATTCTGTTTTGTAATACCTTGGGCTGCACACCTTCCTTCCCTGGTTAACTTTTCTCCCCAGCACATCTCCATAGCCAACCTTCTAACGTATCATGACTTACTGTTGAACTTGAGTATTGTTTCACTCCCTCCACAGAGGGCCAGCTCTGGGGGTGAGAATAGTCTAGCCTTTTGTTCACTGCCACATCGCTGTACCTAGAACAGCTACTGGAACACAGGACCCTGTTGTTGGTGAACAGACACATATTTCTCTCTACTGAGCTCCTGACCTGTACAGGTGCTTACCTGATGTCACCACTTGGGTGTGCAACAGGCAGTGTGACCTCCATGTACCCCAAATGGAGCTTTCGACTCCTCACGACCCTTCCCCCAACCCCCAGCAAACACAGTCCTCCCTTGGTCTCTCCTAATTGAGGAAATGATACCAACTACCACCAGGTGCTCAGGATGAGACCTTAGAAACTTTCAAGAGTTTTTCCCTTCACTCATCCCTCATGGCTACTCCACTGAGCCAGAAAAACATGCTTTGTTCCAGAAGCATCAGTTAGTTACAGGCTGGAGCAGTTCCCTTCCCCTAAGAAGCAGGGAGTCCCTGCAGGATCCGAGCTCCACCTGACTCTGCCATGGAGCTGGAGAACCTTGAAATGTGGACAAGCTGGTCTCCAGGATGCTCTCAGCACTTTTCCTCTAAAACACATTCCCAGGATACCTATCACATCTCCCTCTGTCCTGCAGCTGCTCCAGATATTGGAAGCCACCAATATCTCTGAGGTGGAGGAAGACTTATCTTGCCCTGCCCTTGGAACCTCCACCCTGCAAGTGGAGTGATGCCCACAAGGTATCTCTCCCTCCACGTCACATCCCAAACCTTCTCCCCCTGGTCTCAAGCCTCTCCTTGCCTCATCCTGAGCCCCTCCAGCTGCCCTTTGCTCATCATGTCCGACCACCCCGCCCTTCTTCTCACAGATCAAGGCCTTTCTTTCCTGTCCCTCTCGTTGCACCTTCCCCTGGTTCGTTTCCTCCTGCTCAGGCCATTGGTCTCAGCTCAGTGTCCTCCTCAGAGAGTTGTGTCCTGATGATCCAGTCTCAGCTGGCTGCCTCTCCCCACCCCAGTTGCCTCCACTCATATTTAACCTCACTAGAGTACCTCTTACCGTCATGGCATCATCACAAGCCGGCCCTTGCCCAAAAATGTAAGTTCCAACGATCTGGAAAGTTTTACCCTCTGGCTCATGCTTCAGGGTTTATCAAATGCTCACAAAATCCTGCTCAGTGGAAACATACTGCTTTTTCCTCTTTAGAGTTTCTCCTTCCTTCCTTCCTTCCTTCCTTTCTTTCTTTCTTTTTTTTCACCATACACTGGTTTTATAGACCACTTGACAAATTTTCATCACACTGGTTAACATAGCCTTCCTGGCATTTTCTTAGTTATTGTGTTAAGACATTTACAGTCTACATTTACTAAGTTTTTTCACATATACCCTTGTAAGATGAACCGCAGGTGTTATCCCACCAATCACCCAGCCATCCCCCCCCCCCCCCCACCCCCCCCCCCAACACCCCCCACCCCGAACTGAGTGGTGTTCAGTGTTTTATATTTGATGTTTCTACGCAAAATTTAGTGGAGAGTGAGGGGGTGGGTTTATAGGTTTTTG